>PVHY01031703.1:0-12436 GCA_004024945.1 Uropsilus gracilis | reverse complement strand
AGGGGGTCCCTCCCAGGGGCTGGACTCATTTTGGTTTTGATTTGCATTTTTCTGATAAGTGATGATGAAATAGCTTCTTACAATGACTGCACTCATGATTTTTTTTTAATCACTTAAAGGGAAGTTGTTATATAGGCATCTGAATAAGTATCACTACTGTTAACTTGGCATAATCTATATGATTAATTTGAAGAGTCTCTAGTTTTTAAAAGAACTCTAGTTTTTACTGGCAACTAGATTATTGTTTTGTTTTTAAAAACGGTGAAATTTTCCAACTATCTTGTGCCAAAACAAGTAATGACGGGGCAAGTTAAGCACCTTCCTGGCCTTTACACCAAGTGCATGATCTTTCTCTGAGGCGCCTGGCTGGTGCACTTGGAGAGATCTCATGAGTGGTTTTCTCTCCACAGGCCTTGTGTAGAATCACGCGCCATTCTCCCACTGCCTTCCAGAATGTCATTGAGAAGGTGGGGCTGAACTCGGTGATAAACTCCCTGGCCTCTGCCATCTGCAAAGTTCAGCAGTACATGTTGACCTTATTCAGTGCGATGTTGTCCTGTGGGATTCATCTTCAGAGACTAATCCAAGAAAAGGTTAGATTTCACCTGTTACTCTTTTCTAAAAGCTGTTTCTGCCTCCAATTTTAGTGGTTTAGCAAGTAATATCATCTCTGTAGAATTTGTTTTTAATCTCAAGGGACCTTTTTGAACTTTGCCGTACCTCTGTACAAGATGCCATTTATCTGAAGACGTTATAAGTGTGTTTTAGTGATTAAAATAGAAATTCAGCAAAAGGTGCTGCCTGCTTATCCTGTTTTAGTAATGGAGTTAGATAATTTGAGTTCTTCTTATTTGTTAGCATTTCTTATGCCTCCCTCTCCTCTTTTTCTGTATCTTCACCTGCCTTATGGAGAGGTTCCTTATGTTTTATTTCTTCTGACTCATTTTTATTCTTTTTCCTCCTTGAATTACTCTACCAAAACTAATCACCTTTAGAACTGAGCCTCCATTGCCCTACTTTTAAGTTAGTCTCCTTTTAATCCCTGCAGAGTCCCTTATTTTCTACGCAGTAGCGTTTTTAAATATTAAATTGATCTCACAGAACCGCATAGTTGTAAAAGACTCTATAGCAACCTTCCTCTAAGTGTGTTCCCTAGCCCCTGAAAGAGAATGAATAATCTACAACATGGGCATTTTCTGGACTTGTGTTGGAAATGCAGTGTCTCAGGTCCCGATCCCATACCCGCTGACTCAGAATCTGCTTTTTTATGCCAGTTCTGTAGAATTTGTGTGAATTTTATGGTTTGAGAAGTTCTGCCCTAGGATATCAGTGCTCATTGAGGTGTTAGGTAAAAAGAAAATAGCCTGTAGATATTTATGATTGGAAACTAGTGAGGCAAAGTTAGAAACTCTTACACAACCTTTCATATACTCATGAGTGTTATAAATCTTCATTAGTGTTCAGTAATTTCAAAACTTATTGAACCAATTATTCCTTTTTGGAGGGGAATACCTTGCAAATTGGAGTTTTGTAGAGCATGGGGAAAGTATCACAGTTGAGAAATGTATAGTTGACTCACTTAAATATAGCACTTGCTGTGGTTCTACATTAAATGCAATGTGTTAAATTTTAGCTTTTATAATAAAAGTTAAGATTTCAATAATTAATAAAAAAATCCTCAGGTTTGCGTTGTAAAGTCAATCTGTGACAGTTGAAATAGTAAACCACTTCTTACCTTTATTTAGCTTTAGATTCTGCTAAATTTGAACCTCAGAGAAAGTATTTTTCCCACCAGTCTTTGTGTCTAATTTTTGCTGTTAAATTTTCTGTGTCATTAAATTTGGATATCATCATATTGAAAAGTATCACTTGAATAGATTTACTGTTAGTTACAATAAGAGAAGCTGAGAGTTTTAGCAGTTCCTTTTTTTTCCACCCTCACTGCAGGCATGGATTGATAATTTCGAACATGGCATTTCACAAAGTATTAAAATAAGATTCATTTATTAATCTGATTTTGTGATTGTTTTTTAATTTGTAGTACTTGCTGTATCTTAAAGAGATACATTATTGAATAATTAAAAATATCTAAGGATAATCTTATTTTGATTAGTATTCATGCTTAAACAACTTTTTATTGTCACAAGAAAAAAATTCAAGACTTACCATCTTAACCATTTTCTGAGTATACAGTTATAGTGTTCAGTATGTTTACATTGTTTCAAAGAGACCTCAGAACTTACTTATTTGAAGAACTGAAGTGGATTACTGACTAAACATTTTGGTTTTGTTTAGACTCTGGCCTCCTAAAACTGAAATATTTCAGGCAGAGGAAGGAAGATGCCATGTCAGATCAGGGTGGAAGTCTAGGTTCCCTAGTGAACTTCTTTTGACAGCCCAAGGGCATAGAGTCCTGTCTTACAGCTGGACAGGGGTGGGAGTCCAGGCTTTTCCTAACCCCTTGAGGTCTCCTTGTTGACTGGGGGGACAGGCTTCTGGTTACTGCTCTGACACTCATGGGGTCTGGGTGAGTGGCTCCTTCCTGGTGGAAGGAGTTAGAAGTGCAGGCTTCCTGTTCCACTGATTCCATCCTGGGTGGCAAAGGGAGGGAAACCTTCTTGCTGTTGTATGTGGGTGTAAGTTATAAATAAGATTGTTCTACATGTTCCGCTAATTAATTAATCCAATTTGTTGGATGAAACAAAAAGTCACAGACCATCACTCCTTCCCCCCCCCCCCCAATCCTAGCATGCTTTTGAACCATTGGTTAACGGTATTTTATGTTATCCTTACATTGTTGTTAGATATAGGGAATTAACAACCTTTTCTTAATTCAGATGCTTAAATGTCTGTGAACAAGGGGTCTGTCATTTCTTTTAATTTATTTTTCTACCTTTATAATATGTAAGTTGGGCACAGTGGTGCGTGCCATTAAGCGCAAGCCTATGGAGCGTGGCTGGGACTGGGAGTCGCTTGAGTCTGCAGATTCGAGACCCGCCCGGGCAACATAGTGAGACCTAGTCCCAAAAAGTAGCTGGATGTGGTGGTGCACCCCTGTAATTCCAGCTACCTGGGAAGCTGAGGCTGGGGATTGCTTGAGTCTGTGGTACCCTGGGCAACGTGAGCCTGCAGTTCCCTAGGCAAAAATAGTGAGATCTAGTCTCAAAAAAAAAATTATATATATAATATTTAGTCAAGATACCTAGAGGTAGTACCTCGTAGTCACATGGCAAATGATGTTTGTTTGTTTTCTTTTTAAATCTTTATCTTTTAAATTCAGAGAGCCACAATAAATTTTTTCTAATCTGTACAAAGTTGTCACTTTGTTACTTTGGCCAGAAATCATGCCAGTTACAAAATTTGGGCTGTGTTATGACATTAGTGTATCTGGTAGAAAAATTTAGAGAATCTGAATGGAACAGAAACAGAATCTGAAAAAATATCTATTTCTACCAAATATGGCTCAGTAAGATAACCTATAATCTCTTTTTTTCTATAGAGTCTTAGAAATACTACATAATCCTTGCAAAGTCAAATTTGCAAGAAATTCATAGAAATATCTAGAAGCTAACAATAAAATGGAAAGCAGAGGACTATTGTGAAAGTAAGAGGGCAGCATCCTGGGTTATCAAGTTGTGTGTGTGTGTGTGTGTGTGTATTCAGTAGGAAATTTCAAATCTTAAAAAAAAAAAAAACAAACAATGCCCCTCATACCTATTGTCATTAGATTTCATTAGAAGCCTAATCTTGTCTCATGCTACTTTTTTACTGGTAAGTATGTAAGTTTTACGTATTACTTCTCCCTCTAATTATTTTAAAGCAAAACCCAGGTATTGTAACTATTCCATTTGTATCCTTAGAAGTTAAGGACTCTTAAAATTATCAAAAGGCAAGGAGCAGAGACCTTTTCGGGTGGCAAAAGAACTTCAGGAGAGAGAGAGAACTTTCTGGAGAGGAGAGCAGAGCATGGCAGGCGGGTAAAGAGTAGTCCGAGTTCCCTTCTGCCGGCTGGGCAGAAGCCCCCTGCAGGAGTGAGCTGGAGGTGACCAGGAGCCAGGGGATCCGGCACCAGTGTGGCCAGGGTGGAGAGTCGGGCATTGGAGCAAGGTGATAGGGAAAGCTGGTCCCTAGAGATGGCCAGCTGTTTGGAAAGCCGATTTCTGCATCAGCCATTGTGGAAGAAGCTTGAAGCCCCTTGACGAAGTCAAGCAGCATTGAGGAGAGGAAAGAAGAGAAGGGAAGGCGCCGGACAAAGGTCTGCACTTTGGGTAAGTGCCTGCCCCTGCGGTTCAGAGGGGCAAAGGAACCATCATTGGACCGTGCCTTTGGGACCTTTGGGACTGAGGATGATCTCTGGGGTAAGGTCCCTGCCGCTGGTGGCTTTAAGGACTTTTCCTTTTCCCTGGTGAACTCCCTTGTTAGTAAAATCCCGCTGTTAAAGGGTAAAAACAAAAACAAAAACAACAAAAAAAAAAACTCTTAAAATTAGTATGTTTATAATACTGTTAAATACCAAATAATTAATAAGAAGTTCTCATTGTATTCACATAGAGTTCACATTTCCTTGACTGTCTCATAAATATTTTCTAATTATTTATTTGAATCGGCATCATTGAGGTCTGTGCATCTCTATTTCAGGTTGATGTGTCTCTTAATTTTCTTGATGTATGTGTATTTCCTTACCTTTTTTTTCCCTCTTACAACTTAGATTCTTATTTATTCATTTGTTTGAGATAACAATGTTTGCACCATTCCATATGCTAAAGGGGAACAGGTTCATACTTACAGTATGTCACCACATCTCACCCACCCCAGAGTACCCATTTTCCTTTATCCTAAATCGTTGGACCTCCTCCCACCGCCCCTTTAGTGGCCTCAGTTTTTCAGTCAGCATAGCTCTGTCATTGCAAAAGCCTTGGGAGCACTTCCCACTCCCAAGGATCCCTTTATACTTCTCATAGATTTCAGTATTTTGATGTTTCCTTGGTAGCTATTCTTTTGAGTACTCAGATTGTCCTTTCAGAATAATATTAGTATTTAACATGACTTCTGAAATCAATTTGAGTTTTTGCAATTGCTTTACTATTTAAGGTATTTCCAATTATAACTCCATAGTTAAATAAATTTGTTGTAAATTTTCTTCAACTAATCCTCTTTTGTTTAGCTACCTACTTGACATATTTAGCCATGATTTTCTTTTTGGTTTTGGGGGATTTCTTTTTAAAGTTTGGTTTGTTTTACAATGATGTAAAATGTTTACATGGCTCCAATGTAAATTAAGAATCAGTTTAGGAGAAAGGGTGGGAGAGGAGGGAAAGTTCAGAGAATCCTGGATTCTGTCTCTATCCTTCTACCCTTACACCTTCTTTGCCCAGTGAGTGTAAACATTTTTAAACATTTTTATTAAAATAACCTGTTTAAACTTTGTATTTAAAAAGTCAAATATGAGCAACTATGTTTGTCTCCATTTATCTATCGCTATCTCCTTAAGACTATGTCCACATATATATCCTATCATTGTCTCTCTATACTTATCTGTATAAATATTGTATTATTAATTTATAGATGTGTTAGTTACCTATCTTTTGCTTTCATTCTATCTACCTGCCTCCCACTCTCTGCTTTCTCTCTTTCTCTGCCTGTATATCTATATCTATATCTATTTTAGGTAAAGAGTTAAAAAAAAAACCCTTTCCTCCTCTATGTGAGAATATTTCTGTTCACTTTCCAGCTGTGTATATCTGGAAACCTGATAAGCCCAACTATCATTTTTTGTTAGCCAGCAGCACTGTTTGTGATAAAAATGACTCCTGATTTGGTAAATGGTATCTGGGCTGGTAGAGAATTAAATACTTGGTGGGAAGCACCTTAGGCTGCCCCAAGTGCAGTCACCCCTGATGCTGTGCCAATGGGATTGTTACAGGAGGTTGATCCATGGGGCAGGTGATGCTTCTAAGCCAAAGTGTCTCCCATGCCTACCCAATGTGGCTTTTCTCTCACTGTGTTTTCCATGTGGCCTGAGCTGCTGCAAGGAACCCTACGAAGAAAGAGACATCCAATGCTGCCTTACTGGTATTCACTGACTTCTGAGCACTCCGGTAGAAAATTTGATTTGGGGTTTTCTTTTCAATTAATATGTTTAGTTGATGCTTGTCAACTCTAGTGGGTGCTGTGGTAACCTCTCCTTCTTAGGTACAGAGCTCCATGATATGAATATGCCACATTTTACTCAGTCTCCTGTGAGATAGTTAGATGTTAGACCTCTTTCTTAAATTATAGATTAAAATGTGAAAAAACTTAGAAAGTATATTTAGGATGCCATCTTTATTACCTTATTGGAGGTAAAATGTAAGGACTAGTATTCAGCATATGAAAAATAGCCTGCAAAGTGAAAGGAGAAGACAAGTCAACATACATAGGATGTAAAGAGTCTATCATAGAGGAAGAATCTACAATGGTATTCTTTTGGAAAAGAGCCTCAAACGGAAAGTTATTGAATAAAATGAAAGTTAAAATGTGTTGCGGTTTCATATACTTCATATTGGCAAAAATGTTAAGTCTAACAGTAAGAACTGTTGGCAAAGATATGGTCCCCTGAAAGTTCTCCTAGGTAAAGAGGTTTAGTTCCTTGGAGGTGTAATTTCACAATCTCTCTTCAAGTTGAAGATGAACATAGCCTGGTAATAAGCATTTCTGTAAGGTATTCCTGTACACAAAAGCATGTAAAAAGTATTTGTCAGCATTTTTGCTATGTGATAAAGTATCAACCAACATGAGGTCAAGTGATTTAATTGAAATATATTCATATATTGCAACCTTATATCGCAAAAAGTAAAAACAAATGAATTGGACTGACAAGTATTAACTAAATTTTTGAATGACAAAGGAGTTACAAAAGGATATGGACAGTAGAATCATATACATGTGAAATTTGAAATATGCAAAACTATTTTTATGGGTATCACATTTTGTGGGTATGTCATTTTTATGACATAATTATCTTATAACTGCACAGTCAATGCATGCTTGCCCCTAAGGAGTTATGGAGAGCAATAGCCTCAGCTATGTCTGTAATGCACTTTTTTTAATACTAAAAAATTGTTTAGATTTTCAAAATCCATTTTTCTGCATCCTTGAAATGTTTCATAATTAAAAGGAAAGGAATCACATAGCACTCAAGTTAAATTTATATTTTCCTTTTCCTCACCTGTGAATATTTTGATGATCTGGGAAAAGTTCCAGTGATTTTTTTCTTTGAGGGGTATGTGTGTGTCTGTGTGTGTGTGTGTGTGTGTGTGTGGTGTTGGTTGTGGTGATGATATTAGCTATTAATTTTGAACCACTATGGAAGCTCGCTATGAAATTTCACATGTGAAATTGTGAAAAATTTAAATGCTACATCTGCTTAAGGTTTTTTTCCTGACCAAGTCACTGGGCAGGCTGATTCAGTGGTTGCTAATCAAGCATTTAAAATATGGTAATTTATGCATGTGCATGGGCTCATGAGTTTTTATTGAGTCTGCCTACCTTAGTAAGTGTGTTGTATTAGAGACTTTTTACTTAAATACATGGCTACACTTCTTTAAGGAAGGTGTAATCCAGAAACAGTTTTAGATATAATCAGTGTACTTTTCATTTTTGTCAATATTAAATAAGAAATTTGCCACCATGCAGCAGCTCACAGGGTTTTTTTGCATTGTTTTCCTGGAGGCTGTTATCAGCTGATGACCAGACTGTACACATTGGTTTTGCTTGTGACTGCTGATTGGAGCAGATCAATTTTACCTCTTGAGATTTGTGGAAGAACTTCTCTACCTCATTTCTTTTTTTTTGGGGTAGGGGGTGAACTCAACTTTGTCTTCATGATATGTACTAAAGGAATGTTTTGTTTTTTTGCTTAATTTTGACACTGATGTCAACTTTGTCATGGAAGCTTTGTATATTTTGGACACATTCCTAGCAGTCTGAATATTTCATCTTATCTTTATGTTACAGAAATATGTCTATTTCAAAATCACTGCCAAATACCATTTGAATGGTAGATATAAATTCATACTATTGTGGTTTGGGTCATAGATTCAAAATAGAGTCTGCTTTTTTTCTACACTTGTAATACTTAGGTGTGTTGAGTTGAATGACAAGATGGATTCACATCAAAGCTGAATGCATAGTAGACAGCAAGCTGAAGTGACCTGAGGTCATTTTGATTCTCTGAAGGTGGTTTTGATAATTCTTCCTGTACTGAAGTCTGTAATCTTACCTTGTCCAGTGTAAGATTAATACTCTCCGAGAGGTGTGCTCTCCATGAGCAACATTTCTTGTTGCCAGTCCATTTTCTTGTAACTTTGTGTTTGGTATGGAGCCCTGGATAATTAGTTGTAGGGAATCAGTATTGTTTATTAAGTTTTTCTGAAATGACTAAATGAGTATTTAGTTAGGGCATGTTTGTAGGCTTAGATCCAATATTCTAGTCTGTAATTTACTATATTTCCTTTAGGGACATGGAGCTATTGTATTCCAAACAAATCTCCTATGTAATTCCTTTCATTTTTGTTATTTATTGCAATTTGTCTAGCTTGTTTCAAAATTATATTTTAATTTTGCTAGCTTCTTATAATGACTGCGTCGCAGTGAACTTCCTCATTGCTTATTAGTAGATATTAGTAGATTAGTAGTGTTTTAAAATTGCTAATATTGCCATACGAAACTTTTTTGTGCCTGGAAAATTTTCCTCTATGTTATTATACTTAAGTTATATTTCATGTCTCTATCATTGCTGGGTAGGAAACTACTTCAAAATGTAGTGACAAATAATTTATTTTGCTCACAAATCTGTCCTTTGGACAAGGCTGTGCTTGTGTGGAAGACTGAGTGAAGCTAGAGAATAAGTTTTCCAGATGTTTCACTCGTAGGACTGGGAAGATGGTGGTAGCTGTTGCCTGTGCACTCAGCGGAGCTGTGGACCTAGAGAGCTGAGAGCTCTCCGCCTCTTCGGAGGCTTGGGCTGATTTCCAGAGCCAGTGTCCCCATAGACTCTGTAGAAACTGCAGAGCCTTTTCAGACCCAGCTTTGGCAGCGGTGTGTCTTTTCCACCTACCTCTTCCCCTGCCCTGGGGAAGTGTTGGTCACAAAAGAAGGTACAACAAATTAAGGGATAGATCTTGTCTTTACTACTTAAATTACTTAAAAAATCCCCTATTTTTGGATGTTTAGATAGTTTCTTGTTTTTATTTCTGTCTTAAAAACCATATTATCATGTGCATTCTTGGGCATAAAATTTATTGATCATCTTTGGGGTACATTTCTTGGCATATAGCAGCTGTGTCAGAGGAAAACATCTTTAAGGCTTTTGAGGAAAACTTACATTTTTACCAGCTGTAGGAAAGATTGAAAACTTTTTTATACCAACTGTATTTAAAATTTATCCATTTACTTTGGCCATGCCAACACTGGCTGCCTTCCATTTTCATCTTTGCTAGTCTACTTTGTAATAAAATGGATTTGTATTCTTCCTAAATTTTCATTTCTTTGACTACTAGTGCAGGTACCTAATATATTTGCGTGTAGGCAGTATCAAGTTCTTTTATCAGTTGTTTGCTTGTCTGTGTAATGTTTTAAACTGGAGCATTCATAAATTTTTTATTAGTTAAAGCTATTTATATATAAAGATATTGATTCTTTGCCAAAGGTTCACATTCTTTTCCCAAGATTGTGCGTTTATTTTGGCAGAGATATAGTAGCATAATATTGTTTTCCCCCTTACTAGAAATTTTAACAATTTATTTGGAGACTTGGTAGTATAAGTAGATAAGCAAGGATATCATTAAATGCATGATCCTTAATCTCTTAATCTCTTAGATTTGCTAACACCTTAAATACACTTATGATTATTTCCCTTATTTTTCCTGTAATATTTATTTTTTTCTGTAAAGTTTTGAAAATTGATTCTTGTAACTTTGTGCTTGATGTCAACTAGCTTTTTAGTAGCTAGTTGACAAAAAGTCTTCACTCATTATATCAAGCATTTGAAATGTGTCATTATCTCCTCTTTATTTTAACATTGGGAAAACTGATTCAGAGGAGTTACTTTGTTGAGGAATATGGCATTTGTGCTCATTTTCCTGACCCACATCTCACATTCTTTACCAACATTTCTTGTTGCCAGTCCATTTTTTCAAATGTTCTTTTTAACATTCAATAAAAGTCTATAGTTCTTTGTGTAAGTTGTATATTTCTCTTTCAATTAAAAAAAAATCCATTTGTTTTTGTTCTTTATCAGTGCAGCTTTCCCCACAGCACAGTGTAGTGAAAACTATAGTGCTTTCAACCTTTATCCAATAAGTGACTAGGCATAAAAACAGAAAAAGGATGCATCAAAATTGTGTTTTAATATAATGCCTTTGGATGAATTCATAAGCACTAACTATATATATTGAGAAAATGTCTTGTTTTTATTTGAATTAGTAATTTTTTTATTACTCTTAAAATTTATGTGCAGTTCAACTCAGTTTTACTGGAATGCAGTTCTAAATGGATTAACACATGTTAGACTGCAAAATGAATTCAAACAATTCCACATCAAAGAATGATGATATCCTACTTCCTGATTAGGCAAATCACCTCTCAACACCATTCCTGATGTTTTTTCTGCTTTATAGTTTTGCCTTTTATGGAGCGTCATATTAGTGAGACTGCTTTGTAGTAATCTTTAAGACTGATTTCTTTCACTTAATGCAGTGTGGTTGAGATTCATCGAAATTGTGTGTATTGATAGTTCATTCCAGTTCATTCCTTTTTTTATTATCGAGTGCTGTTCCACTATGTGGATATACCACAGTTTATTCTTGTAACTCATTTAGGGACTTGTGGGTTTCCAGTTTTTTATTATTGTGAATTATCTTGGTATTTATTTTTGTGTATAGGTTTTTCTGTGAACATGTTTTTATGTCATTAGAGTAAATGCTTTGGAGTATGATATATAGGGTCTATATGGTAGGTGTGTGAGTAACATTTTTATGAACTGTCTATTTTCCAGAGTGACAATATATTTTTGAATTCCTACTAGCAATGAATGTTGTTCCACATTTTTCACTTTAGTTATTCTAATTTTTCACTTTAGTTATTCTAATTATGATTTCATTGTGATTTTAATTTGCCATCTCCTAAATTACACTATAAAGTATCCTTTTATGTGTTCTTTTGACATCTGTAATTGTTCTTTAGTGAAATTCTGCTTACTTTGTCCACTAAGTTTTTGTTTGTTAATATTGAGTTTTGAGTGTGCTTTGTATATTTTGGAAACAAATATTTTCTCTCAGAATGTGGTTTATCTTCTTTTACACTGGAGACATTTTAATTTTAATGAAGTTCACTTCATCAATTATTTCTTTTATGGATTGTTATTTTGGCATCTATGAACTCTTCTAAGGTCATAAAGATTTTCTTCTGTTTTAATAATTCTGTAGTTTTATATTTTGCATTCACTTTTTTTGGATTCATATTTAGTTAAATTTTGTGTATGATACAAGGCATAGATTGATACTAAGTTTTTGTTATTTGGATATTCAGTTGTTCCAGCCCCCTTTATTGAAAAGATTATCATTTTATTTGAATTGCCTTTGTGCTTTTACCATATTTCCTTTATAGTTTCTTTTTCTGTTTGTCTATCTTACTGTGTGGATGTGTGGGTGGGTATATGGTCCCTGTTTGAGAAGAAGTTGCCAACATGATGCTCTTTTTATCTCTAGTTACTTCACCGAACATTTCCAAAAAAACATATGGATCTAAAACTCAAAGAAATTAACACTAATTATAAAATTATTAGCTAATCTACAGATCTCATTGCAATTTTGTTATTGTCTGGCAATGATTTTTGTGGGAAACAAAACCTCCAGATCTTGAATTGCAGTCATTTGTCTCTTTAATCTGGAAGTTTCTCAATCGATGGCTAGAGGAAATTTGAATGGTTTTGGAATTATTTGTGTGGGGGTGGTGGGGGAGGAGATGGGATCATGGTCCCTTGACTGTAGAACATAATCATATTGGAACTTGAGTGTGTGAAAATGGACTTTGTACTGTTTATATGCTGCTACCAAGGACACCTTGGTGTTCATTCTGCTTCCCCCCAGCATATAATTATTAGCTTGATTATTTGGTTGAGGAGTTATATGAACATGATGTTTCGTTATATATACATATTCATCCTGAAATAGCATCTACATGCCTTTGTGAAGTCTCCTATCTGCAGTGCAACACTCAGTAAAAGAATTGTGTTGTGGCAAAAAAACCTGAGATTCTTAAGGCTGCGGACACGGTGTCACAGTTAGGTTCCTGCCTGTGTTAAGGACTTGGAAACTTACATTCCTCTTCTCTGTAACCATTTTACTAAATATCCATTTTCATATTGCTGTCTCCTCACATCATTAACTTTATATGT
>PVHY01031702.1:0-12435 GCA_004024945.1 Uropsilus gracilis | reverse complement strand
TGTCTGAGGGGGGGTGTCTCACCCTGCAGGGGTGACAGCAGTGGCAGTGATGAGGTGAGACAGGAGGGAAATGAGGGGTAGAAAGAGGAAAAAGAGCAAGGGCAGAAGATGGAGGGGTGGGGGAGGAGGGAGACAGAGACAAGGACTGAGAGACAGCTAGAGCCAGAGGAGAGAGACTTGGAGAGGCTGAGGCAGAGAGAAAGACCCTCAGAGAGCAGGCGGGGCTGGCCAGGGCCAGGGAGACATCCAGAGGGTCAGAGACACTCCAAGGTGTCTCTGGGGCAGAGGCAGAGGGGTGCAGGTGCGGGGTGGACAGGGCAGGGGAACACGGACGCCCGGCAGTGCTTTGGCCCCGCGCTGGGTCTGAGTGAGGGGCTGACAGCTGCGGGGCTGTCTGGGGCAGGCAGCTCCGAGTGTGGTCGCGCAGCCACTCTGGTAGCCACGGCTGACACGATGCTCAGAACACCGTCCCTGGGAACAGCCGAGAGGGGTTTGGGTAGAAAAAAGCCAGGCGAAGGGTGTGTACGTGATGCTGGCAGACGTGAAGCGGGACACAGGAGGTGTTTCCTGGTGTTTGCAGAAGCTTCCGGAAGGAGATATAAGAAACTGAGTCCAATGGCTGCCTCTGGGAAGGGGGACAGGGAGGCTTATGCCCATTTTGTGGCATGCTCTGGGGTTCCGTTTCAGTATCAGTAAGATTAAACATAAGATTAAACATAGGGAGAGCCAGGGGTAGGGGCCTGGGGAGAGGAGGGAGAGAGGAAGTGACTGCCCTCACACTGCTCAGATGTTTATGGTTTCCGGGAAACACTGTGCTGTGCTATCCTGGGGGGAGGGGGAGGCTGGGTCCCTATTTGGTGCCCCGAGTCTCCTTGGGGAGCAGCCATCTGCCTTCTGGAGCAGCCTGCCCTCTAGAGGCTGGTGACCCCAGCGGTGACTTCCTGCCCTGGCAACAGGCACGTTCCAGGGTGCTGTCTCCCGGGGTGAAACAGGAGCGAGGCTGCTTCCTCCTGGCTGCGGGGAGGGCTGGACAGTGTCTGCTCCGCGCAGCCCTGGGAGCCAGGTGCCTGCAGGGCTGTGCTCCTCTGAAACCCTTGTGGGACACCCTCCTCCCCCTCGCCCCACACAGCCACCTTCTCTCAGGATGACTCGAGTGGCCTCTGCTCTTCTCTCCCAAGCACAGCCGCCACAGTTTAGGGCCCGTTCAGATACACCCGGTGACCTCGCCTCAGGCCCTTAGCTGAGCCATGCCTGCAAAGCCCCTTTCCCCAGATGAAGCCACATTCGCCGGCTTCATAGAGACGCCTCCTTTTTCTTTGGGTGGGTTGGGGGGGGGGAGGGGGCAGCCAACCCACCTCCGCTTCAATGAGATGAACTTAGGAGTTTAGCAAAGCCCCAGAGGCAGCGAGATTTTGATGCTGATCAAGACCTTGTATGTTCTCAGACACAAGGTACTGCGAGCTGGTCAACAAGATCCTGCCGTGAGTGAGCTGCCGATGCTCCCAACTCAAGAGCATCCCCCTGAAAATGGACATTTCTCCAGAAATAAGCCCAGACCATTTGGCTCAGGGGACCCAACTCCGGCCAGGCCCTCGCGCCTGAGGGTCAGCTGCCCTTCCCAGGGCCGGTGACTGTCCGCCCTGCCTGCCCCTGCACCAGCTGTCCGGCCTGCCAGTGCCCCCAACGAAGCAAGGCCTGGCCAGCGAGGCCCCAAGACTCCAGCCACCTTCAGGCTGTGGCCCTGGGGGTGCTTTCCTCCCTGAACCCACCTCCAGCTCTGAGTGGCGGTGGGCCCGAGTGAGATGCTTGCCCAGGGTCCTGCTTCAAAGGTGCGGGCAGTTGGCAGGGGTAGGTGTGAAGTTTGAGGTCGAAAAGGCTCGCCGTGGCCATGAACGCCATGCTGTCCTCCAGCTGTCACAGCACCGGAAGGAGTTTTAAAAGCCCGTGACCAGGCCCCAGTCTACACCGTTTGTTTTGCGCAGACCTCAAGCCTCAGAGGGCCTTCTTCCTCCCCAGGCCCCTCGCAGGTCCCGTCTGTACATTTTGAAGTGTACAAAACCAGGTCACCCCACGCCCACTCTCCCTCCCCCCCACATTCTGCCGTGGGAACGGGTCTCCCTTGGTCCTGGTCCCGCGACAAGCGGGCGCCTGTACCACCATCATGTGTACTGGGCACAGCTGGGCTGGTGCCACAGCTCGTTTTCCTTTCCCAGGGCTCAGGCACACGTGGCGGCACCGGAGGCCTCGGCTGGGACCCCGGGCTGCTCTGCTTGCCCTGCTCCCTGGCTGGAGGCCCAGGCCCCTCCTAGGCTGTGGGGCCCGGGCAGGCCCTTCCCGCTCTCAGCACCGCACCCCTGCAGCTGAGGAAGGAAGGCGGGCGCAGGGACCGTGGCTCCCCAGGCCTCCAGCAGGGACGCCCCGCGGAGCAGCCATCTTGCCCACCTGTGACCACGCAGGTGGCTCTTTTTCGGCCTCCTTTTCCTAAGAAATGTGTCCTTTTGAAATGTACGGGCAGATACCTGCGCAGTGGGCCCCTCCTGCAAGCTTCCTCGGGGTCTCCAGAGAACTCAAGATGCGCCCCGGAGTGAGATTCTTGGGAGAGTCACGCATCCATTAGGTCACTCGACGCAGACTCATCGATCTTGACCAGGCTCGGTGTCAGGCGACAGCTCCCGACTGGCGTGGGCAGCTCCCCGGTGACACATCTGTGAGCTGGAAGAGCTGTGCACACCCGCGGCTTTTTTCCTGTACAGTTCCTGTCTACACCCTTGGCCCATTTGTTCTGTTAAAGTTGCCCTTTTTCTGATTTAAGAAAATCTTACTAGTGTGTGACTTTGCAAATATGACCGCCAAGTCTTTTGAGACCAGGTCTCGCTACTTTTGCCCGTGGAACCGCAGGCTCTCGTTGCCCGGGGTACCACAGACTCAATTCCCAGCTTCAGCTTCCCAGGTAGCTGGGATGACAGGCGTGTGCCACCATGCCCAGCTTTTTTTTTTGGAACTAGGTCTCACTACGGGCCCCAGGCGGGACTCGAACCGCGATCCTAGCCCCGGCCGCTTCATAGGCTGAAGCTTACAGGCACGAGCCACCGTGCCCGGCCCTGATCTCCAGTTCTGAGATGCAGCTATGACGTTTGCCCATGATGGCCCTCCTCAAAAACAAATTTCAATATAGCCTTTTCTTTGTAATTTTGCCGCTAGGCCATCAAGCACTTTCTTCTGATCGCTTCTACTTCTTTTCACAGCCATGTTTCAGCCACCTACAGAGACACTGCCCGGCAGAGCTGGGCGGACGGCGGGGTCTCGCCTCCACACTCACCGGAGCCACTGGTCCTGCGTGGCGACTGACGGCCTGTGGCGTGGCCAGGGCGACCGCAGGCCTGGTGCTTCTCCCTCACTAACTTAAAACCAAACCACCATATGTGACGAGTGGGGCTGCCCTGGACAGCACAGGTTGAAGGTTCCCTTTCGCTGTGGTAACAGGCAGCGGCTGGGTTCATTTTCTCAGGAAAAGGAACCAATTTCCCCAGCACCATTATTAAACCCTCTATTTTACGTCGCTGGCCTGGGGTGCCAGCCCCATCCCACACGTGCCAGGGTGGAACTCCGGCCTCTGCTGGTCAGTCAGAGTATGTGGTGGAAAGCCGGGTGCAGTGGCACGTGCCTTTAATCCAGGCCTTGGGAGGCTGAGACTAGGGATCACTTGAGTCCACGGGTTTGAGACTATGCCGGGCAAAGCAGCGAGACCTAGTCTCTATTTAAAAAAAAAAAAAAAAAAAAAGGAGTGTGTGGAAGCTGGTGAATCTAATGAACAGCTCGGGTGAAGAACCATGATTCCACAGAAATTTTCAGCTGGACTTTTCAGCTGCCCGGAATAAAGACATTTCCCAACCGCCCTGGCTGCTGGGCGTGGCCACGTCACTAAATTCTGACCAATGAGGCAATCTCAGGTCAGACCCACGCTGGCAGGCAGAGCCTCCTGGTCCCGTCCTCCAGGGGGTGGGGGGGGTGAGGCAGGAAATGCCCTTGGAGAGGCCACAGTGCCAGCAGCAAGACGGAAGTCGGCTGCCTCCCTGCTGACCACAAGGGCTGAATCTCACACTCCCTGGCCTGGCCCACGAGGCACCCCTGGAGGCTTGCTGAAACCCAGATCACTGCACTTTCCCACTTTCTGATTCCACCTGGGCTGGGGCCTGGGGATTTGCATTTCCGGCCAGCCACTAGGGCTGCTGTGACCCTGGATACACAGGGGCACCGCCAGATCTGTTTGTTATACACTTTCTGTGGCCCTGTGGGTCTTGACTGTCCCCTGGGCCTTTGGGCCTTCGCTGCACAGACCCCCC
Source organism: Uropsilus gracilis (assembly GCA_004024945.1). Taxonomy (NCBI): domain Eukaryota; kingdom Metazoa; phylum Chordata; class Mammalia; order Eulipotyphla; family Talpidae; genus Uropsilus; species Uropsilus gracilis. Next base: position 8,092 of record PVHY01031702.1, on the reverse strand, counting down.
ACCACGGCCCCCAATAGCACTTCCTGCTGCAGGAGCACACCCAGCTGCTGCACGAGCTCTGGGTGGGGCCAGTCTGGTGCCACTGCGCTGGGTGTGGCTACCCTGCCACTCTGGACTAGGAGCTCCTGATGCCAAAGAGGCCGGAGGCCTTAAGAGCCTCCTGGTCTGGACCCCCTCACCAGGTGAGACCCTAAGGCCTTGTGGGCGTTGGCCATCAGGTGTGCACCCTGCGGGGAGGCTGGAGGAAGCCGCTCTGCCCCAGCCACAGCAGGGCCTGTGGACTTAGGGGCTGAGGCAGCAGTGCCACCGACCTGGGGGGTCCTCCAGTCCCCAGTCCTCTGACTCACCCAACCTTCCACTGGCCCTGGGTTAAACGCCAGGGGTTTGGTCCCACGGGAACCCCTTCTCTATAAGCCCCTCGCACTCTCCAAGTGCAGTGATGTAAACACCGTCCTTGTGGGGCATGCTGCTGCGACAGCCACGTGCCTCGGATAATCTGCACAAGCAAGGAGCCTCGTGACCCTTCTGTCTGCAAGAAGCCAGTCAAGCAAGCAGCCAAGCTTAATGCTTTGTTGGGGGGAGGAGTTTGAGGGGCCACTTGGGTCTTTCCTGGTTTTCCATTTCTCCTTACGCTGATCTCGGTATCTTTCCCCCCAGGCACGGCCACGTCACCCAGGTCTGGACACATTCAGCGCTCACGTATCTATTCCAACCAGTGGGCTCAAATCTGATTCTCGATCCAAATCCCACAGGGCCCTTCACACAAACAGCGCCACTTCCTGGGGAGCTGGGGTCCATGGAATTGTGTGGCGTGGGGAAGAGTGGGGGGTAAGGACTATGCTGGTGGCCCTGGACCACGCCACACGTCTCCTGCCTCCACACCAAGCTTGGGCGCCTGCACTTAGGAGAGCCTAAAAGGCTCTGGGGAAGGGGTTCATGCCTCACTCTCCACAGGTGGCTGCATGCCCCCCACCTCTCAGGGGAGGACAGGCAGTCTGCAGCAGCTGGTGCCCAGAACGCGGAGAAGCTGGAGTCTGCTGGCTCCTGTCGGAATGAGGCTCAGCCTGGAGGGCAGGACGGAGCAGGCTGCCGCAGGACCTCCTCCCTGCGGGTCTGGAGAAGCCGCCCGCCTGTTACCCAGTGTGCCCGTGACCACCTGAACATGTGCTGACGAGGGCAGCTTTCACCCACTGTGCAAAGACAAACCACTGCTGCTCGCAAGCTGCCGATGAGACTGCCTGGGCTCTGCTGGTGAGTCTCCAACCTGGGGACGGGTGTCACCCTGCCCACAGGTGAGGTGTGCCTGGCTGCGTCGGAAACACCCACCCACAGTGCCTGCCCTTAGCAGGCTGGGATCCTGGGGTGAGCCAGGCCTCATTTCCCCAAGTTAGGCCCCTCGACTCCAAATTTTCACCCCCACGTGGCTGGGACAGGGGCCACTCCACACACACGAAACAAGAAACTGTTTTAATTGTAAAACTAACTTGAGGGAGGGGAGGGCAGGGCTGCACGAGGGGCAGAACTGATTCTTCAAGCAGCAGCTGCCCCAGTGCAGGGCCGACTGCCCTGGAGACAGAGGCTCGGGGGTGTTACAAAATGACAATATAAATAGACTTCTAGAAAAGAGGCTGTCCAGGTGCAGTAGTCATTTTCTGCAGAGGCTGGAGGAGGAGGGGGTGAGTGGGAAGCCCCAACACCTGTGCCCCATGCAGCCACAGAAAGGGGGTGCAGGCTAAGGGAAAAGGCCACTCTTCAGACATTCATGATGGACCCCCACAATGGCTCAGGGGGAAGAGGGGGCTGACATTAGGCAAGGTCTCAGAGACATCCACTTGCAAACTGGAGGATAAAGGAGCTGGAGCTCCACGTGGGCTCACCACAGGCACACAGGGCACACGCACGCACACAGACGTGGGACACACACACACACCGCCCTCTCGTAGTGTTCTCTAGACCCCTGGTGGCCCCATGTGGAATTCCAGTGATGAGAGGGCCGCCTGTCATCTCTGAGACAGAAAAACATAGGGGCCAGCATGTCTGGGGCGGGGGTCCTGGGAGCCTAGCTTGCACCCATGAGTCCTTGCGTTTTCAGTCACAAGGTCACACCTGGCGTTCAGTAGTAGCCCCGCAGGCCCCTAGCAGGGAGGTGGCGCCACACGGAGTGTCTCCCGGGCGGGGGAGGGATGGCCCCACTGGCCTCTGGCACAGCAGGGGCGACCCCAGGGGCTCTTTGGTTCAGGGACAGGCACTGGGCCTCATCTGGTGCGGTTCTGGCGCATGAGGGGCACGATGCTGGCGGGTGGGCCCGCTTTGGCCAGGAACGGGTGCTTTAGCAGCTCAGCCGCTGTGGCCCGCTGTGCCGGGTCGCGCACCAGCAGGCGGTCCAGGAAGCCCTTCAGGGATGGCGATACCTGTGGGGGCAGTGGCGGGAGGGTCAGGACAGGGTCCTGGCTCTGGGTCTGACACCAGCCCAAAGGTTCTTCCTCCTCAGAGGATGGACGTCCAACAGCCCAGGCTGGGGCGGAGGGTCTGCTGGGAGCCAGGCTCCATGGCTGGTTCAGGTTTGCAAGCAGCTAGCGGCACCAAGGCCTGGCAGGACCCCCACCCCGACCTGTCAAGGCCCTTTCCTAGTCTGCTGCAAGTGTGCGGACGGCAGGCAGCCTGGGCAAGGTCTGGGAGGTGTGGGCGCAGCTGTGCCACCCAGATGTGAGGCCAGGGGCCGTCAGCACCCAGCCCTGCCTCTGTGAGCCACGCTCTCTGTGGGCGCCAGGCTGCTGGAGCCAGCACCTGCCCACTGTGCCCCGGCTCCCTCACACCAGCTGGGGGCCCACCTTGTGCAGGTTCTTCAGTCGGGGTGGCAGGTTGTCCCGAATCATCTTCATAGCTTTGAGGGGGGGCTCATTGAAGTAGGGGGGCTCCCCATCCACCATCTCGATCACCATCACCCCCAGAGACCAGATGTCCACCTGTGGTGGGGGAGGGGTGGCCAGGCTGAGCTGCAGGTCCAATGTGGGGAGGCCCGGAGGAGGGTCCTCAGCTCTGCCTTCACTTCCTCACCCAGAGGCCCTGGGACCACAGCACCTCTGTGGCCCACCCTACTGGACCCCACCCTCTTCACCCTTTCCTACAGCACAGGCCCAGGCACCACCCACTGTTGTGAGGTGGGAATCTGGCCTCCATGGAGTGAGAGCCCCCATTTACCAAGACAGCATGGAAACTGGGGGTTTTATGCCAGACCCCATTTCAAAATGCTCTGTCGGAGCACATTCAACTGCACCACCCGGGCGCCTGCCAGTCTGCAACCTCTGCTCCTGGCCCATGGGGACCTGCGCTCATCGGCCTTCTGCCCCCTCTCCAAGTCCCAGCTGGGCTCAGAGCACGTGCCCGCCAGTCACGAGAACCGCTGAACAGGCACAGGGACACCTGTAAGCTGTCTTGCTCACCCACAGAACGGCCCCTGACACCTCACTCCCCATGCTGAGCCCCCCAGCAAGCACCTCCACTCTCAGCAGTGCTGACAGCTCACCTCTGGTCCATAGGGAAGGCGGGAGATGAGCTCTGGGGCCATCCAGTAGGGCGTGCCAACCAGTGACTTCCTCCGGGGTACCTCCTTGCTCACCTGGGCGCAGAACCCGAAGTCCGACAGCTTCACCTGGGGTAGGACGTGGGTCAGGGATGCAGCGGCGGGGGCAGTAGAGGCGTCCACCTATATAATTCCTTGGCCATGGACATGCTGGGCCGCTGCTGTGCAGCCCAGAAGCCACACTTAGACCACCCGGGGCTCCACCACATCCTAGCAGGAGAAACTCGGGAGTTGTCACCCCCGAGCCACACCACACCTGCCTTCCTGACAGGGCTGCTCCGGAGGCCCTGGGGGAAGGGGCCTGCATTCTGCAGGAACCACAGGTTGGGCAGGGTTGCAAGGAGGTGGCTCCCGAAGCCTATGCCCCAGGCCCTGCATGAAGTGCATCAGTTGCAGATGACAGGGGACACAGCTGCAACCGCTGGGCCCCAGAACCAAGGACTTCGTACAGCATGTTTGGGGCCGTGGACACTTCTGGACTCTGGCCCTGGACCTCTCCACCTTCTACACTGAGAAGCCACAGTCGCATGGTGTGCATTCAATGTCATGTGCTCGCAGGTGCCCCCAAACACAGCTGAGTCACCTTCAGCTCATGAGCCCCCAGGGAGACCCCAGAGAAAGACAGTCCCACTCTCTACCTCTGCTGACCAGCTTTACTTTCCTGGGGAAAGTGGGCGAATCACCCCAAATTTGGTGAGAGGGGGCTTCTGAGGTTAATAGGGATGTAGGGCAGGAGAATGGGTCCAAAAGGCAGAAGGGATGGTCAGGAGGAAAACTACATATGTATTACATAAATATATATAAAAATTGTATTTGCTTCATTAAAAAACAAAAAGATGATGATCTGAACTGGGGTGATGGCCGCAGAGGCTGCAGAGGAACTGGGTGATTTGAAGGGTATTTAGGACCCAGATCTATAGGACCCAGGCTGATGAGAGAACTGGGTAAACATAAGGGTCTCAGACCCAAGCGATGGGCTAGACTGCTTCCACTCAGAGGCAGAGGAACCCAGGGAAGACACGGGTTGGGTGTAGCGTTCTCATGCCACTCCATTACTGAGAACTTACCACGTGCCAGTCCCCTGGATATGGCCACAAAACCCACCCCATGGTGCTGGCATTGAGGGTAGGAAATTCGGTGAGAGCCAAGGGGCACCCTACTAAAGCTCCCGTCCACTTTTGGAACCCAAATGCAGGTTCATCCAGAAGATGGAGACCGGAGCAGGGCCACAGGCCACTTTAGGATGGTCGCTGGGAACAGACGTCATGGAGGGAGGGTGTGGCCCAAGGTTGTGGCCACCTAGGGTGCCCGCCTGTCTCTGGGTTGAGAGCGGGCGTGTGGTACCCTGCCAGCTGGGATGCTGGGGACACTAGACTGCGGTGTGATGCACAAGCAACCCACGGCTCTCTGGGCCACGGACCGAGAAGGGAGCAGCAGAAGGGAGGTTGGAGGGCAGCCCAAGTGACCCCACAGCTCACCCTGCCATCGTGGGTCAGCAGGATGGAGTCGCTCTTGATGTCCCGGTGGATGACACCCTGGGCGTGCAGCACGGACAAGGCCTGCAGCACTGCTAGGCACACAGCGGCGATCTGCTCCTCATTCATCCTGTGGGGGGAGCAGGCCAACAGCCTCACCCAGGGCCCTGGGGATAGAGCCCTGCCCTGGGGGACACAAGGCTTTGCCACTGGGGTCTGAGGGGGACACAGCCTCATTGTGTGGGGTTGATGGGGATTTTATGCCAAGAGGTTGGATGGAATCCAGCCCGACCCTGGGGAGCCAGGGGTCCAGCCACTGGAGTACCTGGTGTGGGTGACGATGTCGGTGAGGGCGCCCCCCTCCAGGAACTCCATCACCACCCAGAGCTCGTCGCCCACCAGGTAGCTGTTGTACATCTCCACCACGTTCTCGTGCTGGTAGTCCCGCATGATCACCACCTGCACACAGGCCGGTCGATGTGGTGGGGAGAGGACAGGGTGTGCCAGCCGCCCGCCTCCGGCCCAGGGCCCCACCATACTGCTGTCCAGGGGCACCCCACCCCTCACTTTTGCTGACTCCTGTCCTGGAGGCCTCCCCGTCTGCCAAAGCCAAAGACTTTCCCCACAGCCAGCAGAGCCTACTGAGAGCCAACATCTGTGGCTGGCCAGAAGTGAGGGGCCTGGTCTTTGTCCTGAGGCTTCAGGGTGCCGGCACAGCATGGGTGAGTGGAGGGGGGAGTGGCAGGTCAGCAAGACAGCCTTCTGGCTGCAGGCAGGGAACACCTGGGGGCGCTCAGAAGAAGGGGCCAGGGCAGGGCCCAGTGGGCAAAGACAGGGCTGGAAAGGAGCGACAGGCCTGGGTGTGGCTTGGGCAGGGTCCTGGGCTTGGATTAGGATGGTGGGGCACTGTGAGACAGGGTCCCAGAGGAGAGGCGGGTCTGGGAGATACCTGATGGGGCGACAGGCATGGGGTGGGGTTAAACAGGATGAGGGCCCGGAAGCTGGGGCTCGGGAAAGGCAACAAGACGTGGTCTTGGGTAGCTTGGGGCCACAGCCTGGTGTGTGAACCAGCCCCAGGGAACCTCAGTTTTGAAGCGCTCTTTCCCAGTCCCAGCCCCAGCCCAGTGGGGCCTGGCCCAGAATTTGGGGATCAGCGAAGGCAGAGGCAGGGGTGCACAAGGGCGCACCTCATTGAAGAGCAGCTCGCGCCTCTGCTGCTTGCGCAGGTCCATCTTCTTGACGGCCACCAGGCGGCCCGAGCTGCGCACTGTGGCGATGCACACGATGCCAGTGGAGCCCTCGCCGATCTTGATGAAGTTGTCCAGGTAGGAACGTGGGTCCCCGGGGTCCACCACCAGCTGCAGGGCCGCCCGGAACTGCTCGTGCGACACTCGCTGGGGTTCTCGCTGTGGCGAGCGGGGGCCAGGGGGTCCGGGGGCTGGGGGCACGGCAGGGGTGGTGAGGATGCGGGCTGGAGGGGCCAACTGGGGCTCAGAGGCATGGGGACCCAGCACTCCAGGGCTGGGGGGACCGCGGGCTCGGGTGGGAGGCCGGGAGGAAGACTGGGGGACAGCCAGGCTCCCCATTGATGGCCCATTGGGGGTCATGTTGTGAGGCTCTCCCTGCAACAGAAAACAGGTGATTGTCAGTGGAGGGGCCAGGGGGCCAGCTCTGCTCCCTGGTCAGGAGAGGGGTCCCCTATAGGACAGACACACAGTGGGTAGGATGGAGATGGACAGTGGGTGGGGCCCAGGGTGGAGGTGGTGGGTGGATGTGAGGAAAGTTCTGGGCAAAGGAATGGTGGGAGGGCCATGGGGCAGGGGGATTGGTTACCTGGGCGCCCCGGGACGGATGGTCCATATCAGCCCGCGGATACGTGTTAAAGGGCCGGCCAGCCACCACTTTGGCCCCAGTGGCCAGACCAGCAGGCTGGGGGATGCCGACATCAGGCCCCGAGACAGGGCGTTTGTCCCGGGAGGACTCCTGGGGTCCTCCTGCGCCCTCCTTGGAGGACTTGGGCCTCTTCTCTGGCCCCACTCGCCGCCTGTCACCACTGCCACCACCCCCCTCGCTGCGACCAGGGGCCCGGCTGTGGCCACCGGCCTTCTCTCTGGCCATGGTGACCGGCTCCGCGGGTATCCCGTTTTCCTGGCGGGCACGGGAGAGTGGCGGCGGGCTGTCTCTCCGCAGGGAGTTGGAGCGTGTCACCGACATGTTCTCAAACTCGCCGAGCAGCAGCGTGAGGGCCCCATCCTTGACACCTTTGCTGCCACGCACGATGGTCTGGGGTCCAGGACAGTGGCCAGGTGGGGGTGGGGCAAGGAGGAGGGGACACAGGATGTGCAGTCGACACAAACAGACAAAACAGCACAACACACACAGAGACAAGACAGAGACGAATGAAGAAATGCCATGGGGTGATGATGGGGCTGGATGGCCCCCCGAGAAGCACCTCCCTGTCTTTCTCCCGCTCTCCAGGCTAGGGGGGAATGTCCCTGCCCTGTGGGGAAAGGAGGGCAGGGACCACACCACCCTGTCATCAGGCCTGGAGAGATGCAAATTATAGGGCGCTGGGGCCAGGGCTTGGCTTGGCACTTCCTCCCTCTCCAGGGTTAACCCCCAAATCATACTGTTCCCCTAGAGACCAAGGGTGGGGTACAGGACAAGTCAGAAAGGATTGGGCCCAAAGCAGAGGGCACAGGGAGTAGGGGTGGCAAATGTAAATGCCCACAGAGCGAGGTAGAGGATACAGTCCTCACCCTCTGCTGCTACCAACCTGATCTGGGTCACGGACCCATCCTCCCTCCCTGCCGTCCTAAGCACTATGTCATGGCGCTGGGTGCCCTGACACTGATGCGGACCTGCTCTCGGCTCTTCAGGCGCGCTGGGCACACTGCCACCACGCGGTAACAGCAGGGCCCTGTCGGGCTTGCTCTGCCCTCCCCTCCGCCTTCAGCTATTAGCTCCAAACTCAGTTTCTCAGAATGAAGGTAGTGCTTCACTCCTGACCTCCCCCCCTGAAGCCTAACACCCC
>PVHY01031701.1:0-12436 GCA_004024945.1 Uropsilus gracilis | reverse complement strand
GGCCAAGTGTACCACCTCACCGTTGAGGGCAACTCCGTGAAGGACAGCGCTCGGATTCCCCCGGACGTGAGTCCAGCCCTTGGCTGAGCCTCTGCCCAGTGTTCTTAGCAGAGAGTTTGTCGGTTCCGTAGCCAGTGAGGCCCGGTGAGGCGCGGAGCATTATCCCGGAGAGGTTCCATCGGAACAGGCGCTGTTACTTAAGAAACATCAGAACTGCCGAGGCCGCGCCTGAGTGCGGAGTGGGGCGTTGAGACTTTGTCGTTCATGCGTTCCGCGTGCCACTCAGGTTCATCCCCATACCTGTCCACGAGCAGTTAGTTCTGCGTCATTTATGACAAAACTGAGCGAGAGTCACTGCCTGTGCCCGACGTGCCGTCCGGGGCAAGTGTCGCAGGCTCGGGTCGGTCCCTCTTGTATTTCAGGCCTGGTCCTGAAGGAACTGGCCTACAGGTTTCTGTTGTTTCTGGGAAGTAGTTGGCAGGCTGCGTGGTGGTGTTACCAGTGTCTGCTGATGTGTCCTCACGGCCTGTGACGTCCTCTGGGGCTTTGGGTTCGTCGTTTGTGTCAGTGTGTAGCTCACAGCCCGTTTCTGGTGACGGGTACAGAAAATGTCTCTGTCAGCCACCGACTTCAAAGTGGTGAAGCGGCCGGGCACGGTGGCTCGTGCTTGTAAGCTTCAGCCTATGAAGCGGCCGGGGCCAGGGATCGCGGTTCGAGTCCCGCCTGGGGCCCGTAGTGAGACCTGGTTCCAAAAAAACAGCTGGGCATGGTGGCGCACGCCTGTAATCCCAGCTACCTGGGAAGCTGAGACTGGGGATTGCTTGAGTCCGTGGTACCCCGGGCAACGAGAGCCTGCGGTTCCACAGGCAAAAATAGCGAGACCTAGTCTCAAAAAAAAAAAAAGTGGTGAAGCGGAGGCATGAGCTGACGATGCGTCGGTTAAGTTACCATCTAAACTGGGGCATCCTCGTCGTCGCGTGTCACCCTGTACAGCACAGGCGCCTCGGGGCCTCTCTCCTGAGCCTCAGGCAGGCACTGGCTGGGCCAGAGCTCCGCTTCAGGTTCTTCCCGGTAGACTGGCCCCCGGACTGCAGCGTCTATGAAAACGTGAGACGGCGAGGCAAGCTTGGCACGGTGTAGGCGCCATCTGCACGGAGAGCCTGCGGGGCTCCTCATGCGCGCAGAGAACCAGGAGAGTGGGGGGAAGGAGCACTGCCGCCTCCAGCTGCGCCCTGGCATTTTGCACGGACGCACAGCAGTGGTGCCAGCCGCGGTCCTTTGCGTTTTAATCTCACGTTGGTTCTCTGGGTGCTAGTCAGGACCATGAAGCAGGTTGGGGCCAGGTCCTCCGACAGCCCTCTGCACTCCCTGTGCCTGGCACCCGGGAGCAGGCGGCCTGGCCCGTTCCTACGTGGACTGGACTAGCGTGGCGATACTCTGATTTTCAGAAGTTTCTAGGTTTACAAAGTGAACGTAAAGGGAACTTCTCAGCCAACCAGTTTCTGGTTAGGACAGAAACAAGATCTTGGTGTGTCGCTTCATTGTTAATTGAATTCATTGAGACGTTGGTTTTCTTTTTTTTTTTTTTGAGACCAGGTCTCACTGTTTTTGCCCGTGGAACCACAGGCTCACGTTGCCTGGGGTACCACGGACTCAAGCGATCCCCAGGCTCAGCCTCCCAGGTAGCTGGGATTACAGGCGGGCGCCACCACACCCAGCTATTTTTTGGGGACTAGGTCTCACTGTATTCCCCCTGGTGGGACTCAAATCGCGATCCCTGGCCCCAGCCGTGGCTTCCTAGGCTGCCACCTGCAGGCATGTGCCACCATGCCCGGCTGAGACATTGATTTTCAGTCCAGTTTTTCTTACCTTTCTTGGCTGCCACAAGGATGTCTGCGTTATTTGGGGTGTGGCCAGCCTAGTCATAGTGCGGGATGCTATTGACAGCCTACTAGTAGTTTATCAGATTGAAATCTTTTTTTAATCTCACCCTTGAAATTGACAAGCCTGGTTGCACTCTGAGTGTCCTGCTCGTGTGTAGTGGCATTTACAGTAGCAAGGCCGTTTGTCATTTACTGATTGTCTGTTGAATGTCGTCACTATTTCGTCACAGTTACCAAGTACACGTACTTCCCTGCTCCGACAGTTCACACACAGTGAAGTATGTGCTGTCTGCTGCTGCTGTTTTCCAGGGAAGTATGGGCAGTATTACCTGCATCGCCTGGAAGGGTGATACGCTCGTTCTTGGGGATGAGAATGGAAACTTGAATTTCTGGGATCTGAAAGGCCGAGTGTCCAGGTATGAACTCAGCGCGCAGCCTTGCTGGCTGGGTGAGAGAAGCAGTGGTCTGGTGACGGTTCTAGAACTCAGGACTTGGCCTGCACCGTCTGTGAGCAGAGCCAGGTGGAGCCTGAGCCCCCGGCTCTCTCACTCCGAACCTGGGAGGAAGGGCCGGAGCCAGGCACCCGGTCACTCATGACCCTTCTGTGCAGTTGCCCAGATCCCCACTATTGTTGGCGGGCAGACCCTGTGCTGGCTGTGGCCCCGTCCCAGACGCAGGGCGGTTCTCCCAGCGTCCAGCCTCCTCAGAAGCAGAGAGGGGCAGATTTCCTGGGCACGAGGTGGTGTTTGTTTACATCTCATTGGTGCTCTGCTTCTCGTTTGTATTGACGTCCTCAGAGGGATCCCCACGCACCGCAGCTGGGTGCGGAAGATCCGCTTTGCCCCCGGCAAGGGAAACCAGAAGTTGATCACGATGTACAATGACGGCGCCGAAGTGTGGGACTCCAAAGAGGTGGGTGCCCAGCTCCGCCAGCACTGGCTGCAGGGGGCACCACTGGCAGAGACAGTTCCCCTCCTAACTCAGAAGTGAGCACTGGGCAGGGGTTTGTCGGACTCCCTAGAGCGAGTCTTTTTTTTTTTTTTTTTTTTGAGACCAGTTCTCACAGTGTTGCCCTGGGGTAGTCCCGATCCCGTGGACTTAAGCGACCCCTGGCCTCTTGCCTCCCAGTGCTTGGATTACAGGCACGCACCACCACACCCAGCCAGCAAATGTCTTCTTTCCGATCTTTTCCAGCATTTATGTGCTGAAGGTGTGACCGCTCCAGGGGGTGTTTTCCTGGCTGTTACCTGAGCAGGGGTCTGCCCTTACCTCAGGCTCTGGGTGTGTTGGACGATGCCTTGGCAAAGACACTTCAGCTTTCACCTTGCACTGGACCTTTGCCACGGGCTCTGCCTGTCCTTGACCACTTAATCCAGAGCGATGAACCCCGTCGTCCTTTCCTTTCTGCAAGTGACAGCCACCTTCACTCTTGCAGGTTCAGATGGTGAGCAGTTTAAGAACTGGGAGAAATGTGACCTTCCGTATCTTGGACGTGGACTGGTGCACGTCAGATAAAGTGATCTTGGCCTCCGATGACGGCTGCATCCGCATCCTCGAGATGTCCATGAAGTCCACGTGCTTCAGAATGGACGAGCAGGAGCTGACCGGTACGGGACTCTGCGATGGGCGTGCTGAAACCTGTCTGTTGTGCATGAGCCGCTCTCCTCTGCGGCGAGCGCTGCTTGCTTTCTCCCTAGTCTCGCTCCCTGCGGGTCTGAGCTTAAGGAAGCATTACTGACCGACAGCTGGAGTGTTCAGCCGCTGGGATGTCGTACTGTGTAGCTGCAGCCATCAGTCGTCTCCCCAACTGCGGCTTGCCTGGTCCCCCTTCCTCGCCTGGTTCCGAGTGCAAGGCTGGAAGACCAGGGCGTTGATGGTCCTGAGAGAGCTGCCGCATGGAGGCCAGTCCCCAGCGAGGCGCGAGGCGCCGTGTTCGTGCCGTGAGCTCGGGCCACAGGCAGCGAGGGTGTGACGCGGCTCATGTGTGCCTTGGTGTGCAGGTAGTGGTCAGGGCGCCTGTGCTTCCGTGCCACACGGGAGGCGTAGCCTTTTAAAAGGGAGAGAAATCGACACTAGTTAGCTCTGATCCGACCAGCGTGGAACAGCTTCCAGAGTCGCGAGTCCTCCCTGACGCTGGCTCCTCGGGAGCCTGGCCTGTGTGTTCATTGCCGGTCCTCTCGGCCCGCCCCCTGAGCTCCTGCTGTGTGGCTGGGGCGCTGGCGAGTCACGTGACGTGACCGCAGCTGACGGGGAGCAGGAACGGATCTGAACTCGGGCTTCTGTCCACCCGCTCATCTGCCCGTGTGCTGCGGGGACACAGGCCCTGTCATTTAGACCCACGTGTGCGCGCTGTTCGGCCGCCTGTGCCTGTCTGTGACGCGTCCGTCCTGACTTTCTGTTGTGCGCAGAGCCCGTGTGGTGCCCCTACCTCCTCGTCCCGAGGGCCGCCCTGGCCTTGAAGGCTTTCCTGCTGCACCAGCCCTGGGGCGGCCAGTGCTCCCTGGACATCTCTCATGTGTAAGTGTCCCTGCTTTTGTTTCCCTTTCTTGGCTGTCTTGGGAAGCAGGGCCACCTGTGGGAGCTGCGGCCAGCCTGTCCTCCCGTCTCCATGGGGTGGGAACTAAACCGCACGAGGCAGACGGCAGCGTGCCCGGCAGAATCAATCGCCCACCTGCCCCTCGTGCCCTCCCCTCTCAGCCTTCCTGAGAGTCTGTCTGGGGCGGGGGCCATGGGCTGCTGGCCCTCAGGAGGCCCTGGGGTCATTTTGCAGTCTGGACACGGGGCCCGGCAGAGCGAGTATGAGGAGGCCGGTTAAGGTAGGAACGGGCCTGCTTCAGCGGCATGCGAGGCTTTGTACAGCCTTGTACAGCCCTGCCTGCCTCACTGCAGATACGTAGTCACAGACACTGATTTGCGGTCACTAGTTAAGCTCACAGTTGCTACGGAAGCCCCACCCCAGAGGGCGCTCAGGCAGGGTGTAGGGAGGCGAGTGACGGCAGCTGTCTGTCCAGCCCATACGGTCTTCTCAGCGACACGCCCACGCACACGGCAGGACGCACGGACTCCTTCCTCCTTCCTGGTCCCTGAGTGCCATGTCTTCTGCAACTGTGCCGGAGCGCTTGAGAGCCGCCGGTAGACTTTGCAGTTGTTGCACACCAGTGTTCTCTTCACTCGCGTCTCGGTTTTGACTGAGTGAGGTAGAGTTTGACATGCAAGGTGATGGGTGGCTTCCTGTGTGGAACGCTGACGTGTAGGCCTGGAAGCAGGCTTTTAACCAGAGACCACGAAGAGGTTATTTCTCTGTCAACACAGTTTTTCTGGTAAAGAAACAAGCACTGTAAGTGAGGAGATGATGAACTTACTCACAATCTTTTCTGTGCAGTGATTATCTGGAAAATGAAGAAATAAAGAATCTCCTGCAAGAGCAGTTGAACTCGTTGTCTAAGTAAGCACTTCAGCTCTGTTTCTTTGGAAGATACGAATATAAAAGAAAGTAGAATAATTTAGACTTTGTAAAGTTCAGGTGAGTTGTGTTTTGGAAACTCAGTGGCCCAAGGAGAGCCCATTTTCTGTTCACCAAGGTTGCTTTCCTTTCAAAGCCGGGGGGAGGCCGTTGCTTAGGAGGCGCAGGCCAGAGCTCTGTCTGCAGCGGCTTCCTGCCTGTCAGGTCGTGCTGGTCTCGGGTCAGGCTGGAGTGCAGCTGCGGTGTGAGAGTCCTTGTCCCTCAGCCGGCCTCCCCCCGAGGCTTCGTGTTGAGTTCTCCGTGCCTGCTTCCAGTGTTCTCCGTGTCAGAGGCCGCGTGCACGGAGTTTGGCCAACGAAATCAACATACCTCCTAGAGCCCGGGCGTTTGAAAGTATGCGCTGGGAATAATGTTGCAGGGGAATTTTGAGAAGTACAGGTCCACAAGGAATTTTTGGTAAGACAGAACACGATTTTTGGGCGATCTAGTATCTGTTGCATCTATAATATTTAATAAATGAACCATAGTGGGAGGTTTTATTGATGTCAGGTTCAAAATAAATGCTTTATTGTTTTCTCAACCCATAGGTAGACGTGTGTTTAAATGGAAAAGAATAGCTTAGGCACTATCTTCCCCTTCCCACCGATGTAAGGATAGTCTGTATTCAACTATTTTTAGAAATAGCAGTTTATTAAGACACTTGTCTTCCTTCCTTAAGTATTTATTTTGAAGATAGTTTCAAAGACAAACCCTGAATGGCATCCTCTCTGCCGCATGCGCTCTGGCCGACCATCAGCAGCTCGGCTCTCGGCTCTCAGCTCTCTCTGAAGGGGCACCTGAGCTGTTGCGAGTCTGTGTCCCTCGATCAGGGCCGCGGGGCGCCAGCTCCGGAAGTCTCAGGGACCACGCTTCCCTGATGACTGACTCTCTGCATTCTAATCAGAGCCTTTTGAGTGGAGGTTTCCATGTCAAGAATGTATTGGTTGATCTCCTGGCTTTATTCTTCGATTGAAAAAATGACTGCCTCTGTCTTCCTTCCTGCAGTGACATCAAGACGCTGCTGCTCGATCCGGAGTTCACGCTCCTGCAGAGATGCCTGCTCGTTTCCAGGTAACGCCGACGTCTGTGGGAGAGATGGAATTTTCGGCAGGCTCTGTTCTCTCACAAGGGTGTCCCACTATGACCACCTGTCTGTAAACGTAAGAAAAATAGATCAGTTCGTCCTTTAGATTTGACTCACAGGTAGCTTAGAAAGTAGTAATGCAAATGGAAGAAAGCCACCCTTCGACTGTGAGCTCTGTGCCTGCTCGCTAGACGTCTCCCACAGCTTTTAAACTCTGAGCTGTGAGGACTTCAGCGCTGCGTCCTTGAATGTGACGGCGAGTTAGGTCAACAAGCAGTAACCGGGGCTTCGCTGCATGCTCCTCCTTCGTGAACACACCTCCTTCCTGTCCCAGAGCGGCCATGACAGGCTTCCCGTACTTGTCCGGTGCCCCGTAGACTCTCGTTCCGTGGTGCGAAGCTGTGAGGGCGTCATGTGATGCGCTGCGAGGCGCGCTCATCACGCCCCGGGCTGCCGCGACCCTGTCAGAACCGTGGTGCTGCTCCCGGCCCGGGAGAGGGAGAACTGGCCGAGCGGCGCCTGCAGAGAGGCCTGCGTGCGTTGGAGGCGGGGTTGGGCCACTTGCCGCTGCTGCCCTGTCACCCTGCCGGGCACACACGAGTGTCCCCGCAGCCCTGCCGTGACAGCAAGTGCTCCTGGCACGTCCTGGCACGGTGGGAGCCCCGCCCGCCCCCGTCCTGCTGGGTGAGGTCAGTGGAAGCCGGTTTCCTCCTCAGGCTGTATGGGGACGAGTCTGAGCTGTACTTCTGGACGGTCGCCGCCCACTACCTGCACAGCCTGACCCGGGACAAGGCGGCCGGCTCGCCGACGGCCGGAGGCACGGCTGCCCGGGACGCGGCGCACAGCCCCCTGGACATCTGCTACGACATCCTCTGCGAGAGCGCCTACTTCCAGGTGGGGCCCGGGCGCGGCCTCCCCTCGGCCGCCAGGGCGCGTCAGCTTCCTGAGCTGGGCCGGCGGCAGCAGCAGCGAGGGCCTGCACGCACCCCCGGCGCAGACCTCCCTCGGGACCTGAGGAGCTTCCGTGGTCTGAATTTCCTAGCGCACATTAGGCTGTGATCACGCCAGCCACCTTCTGTCTTAGAGCTGTGGGCAGAATTCCTTTAGCTCCCTCACGCTGTTCCTTTACCAGCTCTGTCCTGCCCCGGCTCTGAGGTCGCTGTGGCAGACCGCGCTGGGGCCGCTGGGGCCACGTGGGCGCTTGGCCTCCGCGCAGCTTTGCCACGGGGCGCCGCCCTCTGCCGGCAGCTGGACGCGCTCCCAGCGGATGATGTGTGTCAGGGTTTCTCCTTCGATTCCCCTTACATCGCCGCCGTGTAAAGCTGGTCGTTGCGGCGACTTCAGAAGTCAGAGTAACGCTTGCTGAAATGGCTTCATCGGGTAGAGCAGAATGTATGTGGCCCAGAGGTCTTAAAGTCGAGCCTCGACTTTCCTTTCTGTTTCCGCTCCAGAAATTCCAGCTGGAAAGGGTTAACCTGCAGGAAGTGAAAAGGTCTACCTACGATCACACGAGGAAATGCACGGACCAGCTGCTTCTCTTGGGCCAAGTATGTCCGTTGTCGCTGCTTCTCGTGATTCGTGGAGTTGTGGCTGGTGATGGGGTCAGCGTCTCACTCATCACACCCCGTAGACACACTCTGGGGTTTCCCTGAAAGTGTGGGTGTAGAGGCACATCGAGACGCTCCCTCCGAGTGAAAGCAGCACACTCTCTGAGAAGCAGAGGCCAGCAGACTCCCGATCTCGGCGTCTGCGTGTCCATTGAGGCCAGGCGGCGGCCCGGTGTTGCTGCCGTGTCCGAAGACCTGCAGCCTGTCGGCCGAAGCAGGCAGCTGCCTGGCCGCTGCTGTGGGCCAGCTGCTTTCAGCCTTGTCCCAAGGAAGCAGGGCCCGTGGGTGCACGCAGAGCGCGCCCGGCAGTGGTGGGAAGAGCGTCTTTGTGGAGCGTGGCCCTCGGTGTCCAGGTTCCGGATGAAGGCGGTGGTGGCGGGAGGACGCCGTCCCCTAGCGGAGGCTCTTTTTCTCCTCAGACAGACAGAGCCGTGCAGCTGCTGCTGGAGACGAGCGCCGACAACCAGCACTATTACTGCGACTCGCTGAAGGCCTGTTTGGTCACGACGGTCACCTCGTCGGGCCCCTCCCAGAGCACCATCAAGCTGGTGGCCACCAACATGATTGCCAACGGCAAGCTGGCAGGTGAGGCACTTCCCAGCACTCCCGCCGGCTCTCCGGTGCGTCGAGCCATCCCAGCACAGGCCCAGGGACTGGCCACTCTCTGCTGTCCTTGCTGGCAGGCGGCAGGCGGTCACCAGCGGTCTACAAGGTGGCGCGTGGCGCGGTCCTGCGAGCCGGAGCCGCCCCAGGGCCCAGTCGGCCGCTGCCAGGACCCGGGCGTCCGGCGCACGGAAGGGCCGCGAGCCAGTGAGCGGGGACGCTGTCCTGGCATTTTCTGGACCGTGCATACCCTCTCCCCTGGCCCCGGGCGCTGGCCACGTGAACCGCCGCCATTTCAAAGTGGCGCCGCCAGGGGGTCCGGAGGCCGCACAGGACGAGGCGAAGTCGGCGGTTTCCTCTCCCGCAGCCCGTCGGCAAGCCGGCCCCGCCTGAGCCCCTCCGTCCTGTCTTCCAGAGGGCGTCCAGCTGCTCTGCCTGATCGACAAGGCGGCGGACGCCTGCCGCTACCTGCAGACCTACGGCGAGTGGAACCGCGCCGCGTGGCTCGCCAAGGTGGGTGCTGGCCGCTGGCGGAGGAGCGTCCCTCCTCCCGGGCGCTCAGGCGCAGGGAGATGGGTGCATCGGGGCAGCCGACCGAGAGCTTCCTCGCTGGCTGCGGAACGGCTGCGCAGGTTTCCTCGCAGAGTCCGCCCTCCCGGGACTGTCAAGCGTTTGCTCTTACAGGAAAGGGTGGTTGTGTCGGTGGGACCGAGTGAGAGCAGCGGGCTCCTCTCCCTGCGGGCACGTGCGCCCCGGCTGCAGCTTGGGTGCCGCTGGGCCCACCGGCGCCTCACGCTGCTGATGCCAGGCCGGCGGCACTAAGAGCTGGGCGCGGGCCGAGCCTGGGCTGCCCAGGAGCAGCGCCCGCTGTCGTGGGGTTGCTGGTCCCCCCTTTACATGGGCCAGGGCGTCCCCAACTTAGCTGGGCCCCTTCCAGGTCCGGCTGAACGCCGAGGAGTGCGCCGACGTTCTCAAGCGCTGGGTCGACCACCTTTGCTCACCACAAGTCAATCAGAAGTCGAAGGCCCTCCTGGTCCTCCTCTCCCTGGGCTGCTTTGCCAGCGTGGCCGAGACGCTTCACAGGTAACCGGGCTCCCTCCGCCGGCAGGCTGGCCGCCGGGGCCCGCCGCCTCACCTGCCCGAGGCCTCTGCAGGTTGGCGGTCGCAGGAGGGAGGGTGAGCGTTGGCTGCAGCTTTATTTGAAAGAACTCAAGGGGGTGGGAGGCTCATGTCCGCCCAACGCACTGGTCAGCTCGGGCGGCTGCTGCTGCTTTGGAGAGACCGTGCGCGACATCGCCAGAGACCGGGACGGTTGGGCTCTGGGGACACCGCGAGACGGCAGAGGCCCGAGTGTCCAGGGTGACAGGACCCGGCGAGCTGGAGCCGGCCGCTCTGGACAGCGCGGGGGTCGCAGCGCATTCGTCGCGGGGCTGCTGTTCATCCGAAGGGGTCAGGCCGCAGCGCGGTGCCCGCGGGGCCCTCGTCAGACCCGAGCGGCAGGCGCGGCCCCTGCTTCTGTGCGTGTCCGGGGCTTCGCCTGCCCCACGGCGTTTTTCAGCTGGTGCTGAGAGTCTGGGGACGTGGGTGTCCTTCACCCTTTCCTCCATAGGCAGGGCCTCGGGAGGTGCTGCGTGGCTGGGGGGCGCTCAGGCCCAGGGAGCAGGGTGCGTCCGGGCAGCCGACGCCTCCAGCCGCAAAGCCTGACTCCCGGCCTTGTCCCGAGGGCAGCATGAGGTACTTCGACAGAGCGGCCTTGTTCGTGGAAGCCTGCCTGCAGTACGGCGCCATGGAGGTCAGCGCGGACTCGGATATCCTTTGCCGGTACGGGTGAGCCGAGCGGTGTCAGGACCCCGCTTGGTGGTGTCTGAGCAGGAACCGTGTTATGTCCAGAAGGTTCCAGGTTCCGATTCCCCAAAGCCAGGAACGGGCGGAGCCGAAGGGCAAGATCAGGAGGAAGGTTGTGGTACCAGCTCCCTAGATGGAGGCGGGGGGCAGGGTGGGGGGTGCTGCTTTGTAGTGTTTCGTTTGGACCTAGAACGTGAGAGGAAGCATTTAAGGAAGTCGGGAGAGTCAGCTCATTCAAAACTGCATCCCGGGGAACAAAACTATCTGCCCGTTTCCCAGTAACACATGCCCTGTAGTACTAAGAAAGGAAGGACGCCCTGTCACTGTCATCCTCGGTGACAGTCGGATGTGGAACGAGACACAGGCCCTCAGATGTGCCTTCCGGGATCACCCATGCATGGTGCTTCCTTGGAGAACAGGCTTGAGAATCAGCTCTCAGGCCTCTGTCAGCAGGCGTCCCCTCGTTCTCACACTTGCTCTGGAATCACAGCACCGTGATGTCATCCCTGCGTGTCAGGTATTGGTTTTCCGTCTGTCTTTCACAGACAGCTCAGCCAGGCTTGAGCTTACGGAAGAGGCTCTGTCTGGGCCCTGGTAAAGTGGACTCTGGTTCTAAGGCGCCGCTCTGCTCAGCCGAGCAGCTACGGGCAGAGCTTTCTTAGAGCGCAGAGCCCAGACTCTGGCTCTGGACAGAGCTGGGGCTGCAGACACGCCCTGACAGCCACACTGCCCCCAGCCGCCAGCCTCACAGCTTCCATGGCGCCCGTCCCTCCTGTCACCCTTCCTCCCCCAGCCTTCAGCCATGCTCCTGGCCACGGAGAGCCAGGCGGTCGGGGCTTCTCGCAGGAGAGGTGTGGGCCCAGCTGGCGGGAAGTCTGACGGGGCTGCGGACAGGCCCTCTGCCCCGCCCGGAGCCTGGTGCTCGGCTCCGCCCCTCTGCCTGTCTTTTCCTTAACTCGGACGCACAGAAGCTCATCTCGGCTGTCTACGCGGACTACGCCCGCAGCCTGCGGAGCCTCGGCTTCAGGCAGGGAGCCCTTCTTTTTGCCTCGAAAGCTGGAGCAGCCGGCAGAGACCTGCTGACTGACCTGGAGTCCCCCAGGCCAGAAGAGGAGTGAGAGCGGCCTGCGAGGCGGGCAGGCGCCGACCTCCGTCCCGCTCTGGTCAAGCTCATGGTCTCGGCTGGTGACGGCGCGGCCCCCTCAGGCTCCGGGGCCACCTCCCCGTGTCCCCGTGGCGGCCGCGGCGGCGCGGAGTGGGCTCGGGGCCCCGGAGTCAGCGCTGAGGAAAACGATGGCTTCAGAGTTCGAAAATCCCTCACACTTTATCCCTTTGGAGAAGAGCTTCCCGAGGCTCCGAACGGACCTTCACCTTCTTTTTCAGCCGAGCGCGCGAGGCACCGAGTTGCATTCCTTACTGACTCGATTTAAAGAGGTTTGGGAAAAAGCCGGGGGTGGAAGAAGGCTGGGAGAGCGGTTCTCCCAGTGGTGCTGCTGCGACTGTGCTGGGCCGAGGACGTGACCGGGCGCGGCGCAGCGCCGTCTGCCTGCTCCCTCGCGGCCACAGCGGCGGGTCCCCCGCTCTCGGCATTTGCTGCATCTTGCCATTTCAGGCTCATAGGCGCGTAGGGAAAGCAAGCTTTACGTTTTGTCCCAGGGTGTGAAGTCTCCAGTTACTCTGAACGTTAACCTCTGCGGTGCATCACAATAACTTCCTTTTCGAAGTCTTCTCTCTTCGTGCTTTAATTTTGTCTCTGTTCTTCCAATGATGGAAACGTATGAGCTGTGACTCTCGTAAGTTATTGTTGTGACTATCCATGTCTGTAACGCACAGAAATACAAATAAAAGGAAATCCCAGCCAGGTCTGTTCTTTGCGTGAGGCCACATGCCTTGCTGGCTCCTGATGGGGGGG
>PVHY01031700.1:0-12437 GCA_004024945.1 Uropsilus gracilis | reverse complement strand
TCATATAAGTGAGACCATCCTGTACTTCTCTTTTTCTTTTAGGCTTATTTCTGCTAATATAAGTCTTTCTAGTTCCATCCAGGTTGCTGCAAATGACATGTGTTTGTCCTCCTTGATGGATGCATAGTATTCCATCGTGTACATGTACCACATTTTTTTTAGCCAATCATCCGTTTGGGGGCATTTGGTTTGTTTCCAACATGTTGTATGTTTTTTAAACTTTTTACTTTTTAACTATTTAGTGAGGTAACGTAGGTTCACCTGTGTTCAGATAAATATCATCACCTACCACCCGAGAATTCATATCCTTTTAATCTTTTTTGTTTTATCAAGTCCTTCTTTGCATCCTCCTCTTTTTACCTTGTAATGTGCTTGGGAGATAGTCTTTGCCCTTCTCACAGTATGAATTTTACTGACTTGTATGTCGATCCACAGTTGTTTTTCCTGTAAATAGGTAATATGATGGATCATCATTTGATTTTTATTATCACATCTTTTCCATCCAGTCACCTGTTTTGGGACATTTAGGTTGCTTCCAAATCCTATTTTTAGATATCCTACTACATTGAAACTTAATGCGATATATTTAAATCTAGTTTATAATGAAGAAATATTGCTGTTAATCTGTTTTGCCACATGCAGTGTATTTGTTAAAAAAAAAAAAAAAGAACAGGGGATCTGTAATAAAACTTTCCTTTAAGAATTGATACTTAGGAGATATTATTGGCTTTTGACATAGAATGCTGAGGTGTGAGTTTTATTAGACTGCTTTCCATTACTCTTACTCCTCTTTCTTTGGTGTCCTAACCGAGGAAGAAAAGGAGCTGAGCTAGAAGATATTCAGTCTGAACTCATGTTAAGACTATGCTGACTGAGTATTGGCATTCTTGGGGTGGGATTGAAATATTTATTACTGAAATGTAGTCACGGTAGTTTTTATTTCCAGTCTGTATAAACCATGTTAATAACAATATCTAACTGTAAGCTTTTCTGTCAAGTTATTTTTAAAGATAGTGTTATTGAGATATAATTAACATTATATAACATTCACCCACTGATGCAATTCAATAATTTTGAATATCTTAGAATTGTACAATCATCATCACTATCCAATTTTAAAGCTCTTTGATCATCTTTCAAAGCAACCCTTTAGCTAATGGCAGTTTTGCACATTTCTCCCTCCCACAGCTCCTGACAACTACTTATCTTTCTGTATCTCTAGATTCTCTATTGTAGACAGCTCATATGGATGGTTCTCATCATGTGGTGTTTTTGTCCCTCTTTAACTGAGCACAGCTTTTCAGGTTCATGTGTTAGCATGTCACACTATCTTATTCTTTTCTTGCAAAATATTTTTTTGTCATTGAAACTGTGGAGCATTGTCTCATCAACAAAACTATCAACTGTTCAGGTTTTAAAAACATGCTGTGTTTTAGTGATTTAAGAGTAAATATAACCAGAATAGCCATTTATTAGAGAGATAGTTGAAATTTAGAGTCAGTATTTACACAACAGGTAAGTTTTTGGTTTCAACAATTTTGAATAAGCAATGTATGAACTTGGATTGTTCATACAATGTTCATGCAATTTATGAACAATCTAAGTTCATACACTGCTTGTTCAAAAATGTTGAAGCCAGAAACATGCAGTTACAATTTGGGTTTTCTACATTTCACTTGCTAATGAAATTTTTAATGTAGTTTTCCATTCTCCTATTTTCCTCTAAAGTATACAATGATTTGAAAATATAGAAAAGAAGGGCTTCTCTATCCAGATTGTAAATGATAGCTGATAAGTTGAAAGTTAAAACTTGAATATCAAATGGAAGTCCTTGATAGTTTTTATTAAAACAGAGTATGTTGGGACCACATCAGGATAATATTTCTAAGAGATTGATAACAGGATATTACATACTATATTTTTGTTTCTTAATAAATACAGTGTGCTGAATTGGCAATAATATACTACTATGTAAGATCATCTTGCAAAAACACATCTAGCCCTTGGTTTTAAACAGTGACCTGGATTTGGAATCTTCTGTTACTGTGTAATCCCTGCCCAGAAAGCTCCAGAGGAAAGTAGCATCAGTTTCACTCTGCTTTTGCCTTTCTGTTAGATTTCTGCTCCCAGAAAATGTTCACCTCAATTTTGAACCTGAATGATAAAGTTATAAAATGTGATTTTTGGACAGGAAATTGATATACTTACATTAAGTTTTAAAAAATTGTCTTGATTTTATTTTTAAAACTAGGACTTCTTAGAAAAATGGAGGGAACAATATCAGTAGTAATTTTGCTAGTTAGCAAGCTATTTAAATAATGAGTACACATTTTCTAATATGAGTATTCTTGGAGTGATTCACTGCTTAGCAGGGTGACACTATAGTGTAAAAAGCATGTGACTTAAAAAATGTCATTGGGATTTTTATTGGGATTGCATTGAATCTGTAGATTGCTTTTGGTAGAATAGCCATTTTGATAATGTTGATTCTTCTGTCCATGAGCAGGGACTCTCCATTTTTTTATGTCTTTATTTTCAGAATGTTTTGTGATTTTCTTTGTGTAGATTCTTCACTTTTGTTATAGGTTTATTCCTAGGTATTTAATTTTCAGTAGTGTAATGGTAAATGGAGTGATTTTTTTCAGTTTCTTCGTCTGACTGATATTTTTGCATATAAGCAAACCACTAATTTCTGTGTGTTGATTTTGTATCCAGCTACCTTATGAACTGGTTTATTATTTCAATTAGTTTTTCTGTGGATTTTTTTTTTTAGGTTTTCTACAGAGTATCATGTCATCTGCGTATAATGCTAGTTTCATTTCTTCTTTGCCTAGATGTATTTTTTTTATGCCATTCTTTCCTTATCACCCTAGCTAGAACTTCCAGAATATGTTGAAAAGCAGTGGTGAGGGTGGCACCCTTGTCTGGTTCTAGATCTTAATTAAAATGATTTCAGTTTTTCCCTGTTAAGGATAATGTTTACTGTAGGTTTATCACACATGGCTTTTATTATGTTGAGATATATTCCTTTTATTGCTATTTTTTCAAGGACTTTCATAATGAATAGATGCTGAACTTTATTGAATGCTTTTTCTGCATCTATTGATATGATCATATGGTTTTTGTTTTTCTCTTTGTTGATGTAATGGATCATGTTGATTGATTTTCAGATGATGAACCATCCCTGTGCCCTGGGATGAATCCCACTTGATCCTGGTGGATAATCCTTTTTATGCCCTCTTGGATTCAGTTTGCCAGGATTTTGTTTAGAATTTTTGCATCTATGTTCATTAGGGAGATTGGGCTATAGTTTTCTTTCTTTATGCTCTTTGTTGTTTTTGGAATTAGTGTAATGTTTGCTTCATAGAACTTATTTGATAGTTTTCCTTAATTTTTTTGAAGAGTTTTAATAGTATACGGGTGTTATTTCCTCTTTGAATGTTTCATAGAATTCATTTGTGAAACCATCTGGACCTGCCTCAATCTCACTGCTTGTGATTGACCTTGATTGATCTTGTTTAAGTTCTCTGTTTCTTCTTTGTTCAGTTTTGGATGACTGTATCGTAGGAGGAATTTGTCTCTTCTAGGTTGTTGTATTTGTTTGCATATAGACGTTCATAGTAGTCTCTAATTGTCTTTTGGATTTCTGCTGTGTCTGTTGTATTATCTCCCTTTTCGTTTATGATTCTGTTTGGCTTTTTCTACTTTTTTTTTGTGAGCCTTGGTAGGGGTTTATCAATTTTATTTTTTCAAAGAACTAGCTTTTGGTTTTGTTTATCTTCTCGGTGGTCTTTTGGTTTCTATTTCATTTATCTATGCTTTTATTTTTATTCTTTCCTGACTTCTGCTCATTTTAGGATTTTTTTGTTGCTCTTCTTCCAGGTCCTTGAGTTGGGAGGTTAGATTATTTCTTTGGGTTGTTCCAGTCCATTCTATTTGGGCCTGTATTGCTATGAACTTTCCTCTTAATACTGCTTTTTCTGAGTCCCACACATTTTGGAATGTTGTGTCACTTTGTCATTTGTCTACATGTATTTAATTTCATCTTTCATTACCTCTTTTACCCAGTGGTCTTCCAAAAACCTGTTGTTCAGTCCCCATGTAGTGTATACTCTCCTTGTTTTCTTTTCATTGTTGATTTCTAGTTTGATGCTGTTGTAATCTGAGGAAAAAGTTGGTATTATTTTAATCTTGTATATTTACTCAAGTTTGCCTTGTGCCCTAATATATGGTCACTTTTAGAGAATAATCCGTGTTCACTTGAAAAGAAATTGTATTCTTTTCCTTGGGGGTGCAGTGTCCTGCATTAGGTCCATTTGGTCTAGGTCTTCCTTCAAAGCTTTTGTGTCCTTGTGTAGTTTCTGTTTTGTTGCTCTGTCCTTCGGTGAGAGTGAACTGTTAGTCTCCTACCACGTATGTATTTTTACCAATATTTGTCTTCAGTTCTGCTAGTAGTTGTCTTATGAATATTGGTGCTCCCTCATTCGGTGAATGTATGTTGATAATTATGTTATATCTGGTAAATTGACCCCTTAACCATTAGGTAGTGACCTTCTTGACTCTTTTGTCACTTTTTTCCGTTTGAAGTCTGCTTTGTCTGATATAAGAAAGGCGACCCCTGCCTTTTTATGGGAGCCATTTGCTTCTAGAGTTGTTTTCTAGCCCTTTACCTTCAATTTCTGCTTATCCTTAGAGAGCATGTTTCCTGGAGGCAGCAGAATTTTGGGTTACATTTTTTTAATACAGCCTGCAACTCTGTATCTTTTGATTGATGAATTTAGACCATTGACATGTAGAGTGATTTTTGATGTTTGAGATTCTAATGTTGGTTTTCTGGTGGTCATTTTGAGGTTTTGATTTGGTTTCTTGTTTTGTTCCTTCTATTTATTCTTCTGATGGCTTTTATCTTGAGGCTCCTTGCAAAATTTCTTGGAGTGGGGATTTAGTGGTAGCAAATTTCTGGAGACTTTGCCTGTCAGAGAAGGTTCTAATTTTCCCTTCGTAGAGGATGGATAGCTATGCAGGGTAGAGTATTACTGGCTGGCACTTGTTTGTCTTGGAGTTTTTTTTAGATGTGGCTCCATTCTCTTCTTGCATGGAGTATCTCTTCAGAGATATCCGAGGACTGCCTAATGGGTTTGCCTTTCTTGGTTATCTGTTTCTCTGGTCATTCTCATTATTACTTTTTCCTTATTTTGGGTTCTTGAAAGTTTCACAATAATGTATCTTGCTGTAGCTTTTCTTTCATTAAAGTAAGTAGTTTGGTGTTTTGTTTTTTGCTTCCTGTATGTCTCTTTTTATTTCTTCAAATTTGGGAAGTTCTCCTCTATTATTGCATTAAAAAGCCTTTTAGTTCCCATGTTTCTCCTTCTGGTATGCTGATTACTCTTCTATTTCCTTTCTTTAAGGAATCTGACATCTCTGAGTTTCTCTTCTGCCTTCTTTTTCTTTCTTCATCCTCTTTCTGTATCCTCAAGTATGCTGATTTGTTCTGTTTTATCTAATCTGCTCCCATCACTTTTCCCTGCAATTTTGAGCTCTTCTGATTGCTCCTCTTAAATCCTGGGTCTCTTAGTTTCTTTTTTAGGGATTCATTCTTGTTCTTCAGTTTGTTGGTATTGTTGTTCTTATTGATGCTTTTGTCCCCTTATTTTTCTGCTTCTCTTAGTGCATTAAATGCTTTTATCATTCTATTGTCCTTTTTTTCTGATTTTTTCCCCTTATCTGTTTAAGTGCTTTTATCATGTTGAGTTTGAATTCTTTGTCTGACATGTGGGTCATTTCTTCAGTGTCATCCTTGTTGGTTTCTGGAGATTGTATCTTTTGGTGATGATGTATTGTTTCCCATAGGGCTTGCTTGCATGTTTACATTTTTTTCTCCTTCCTGTGCTTTGCTTTTGAGCTTGTTCTACATATTGAGCAACCATGCCTCTGGTATTGGTCAGCATGTTGATTGGAGTCTTTTTTTGCAGATTGTGATTAAGTCTGTAGTTTAGTACCCTTATTTGCGCCAGCAACTTCCCAGTTCACCTACGAGAGGGGCGGTGCAGTGCAGGCTCCTTAAGAGTCCTGGGTGGAGCTGTCCAAGGGGCTGGTGATGGCCATGATGCTGGGAAGGCATCTCCAAGCTGGCCTGGAGCATGCCAGCAACTTCCTGGCTCACCACTGTGTGAATTTATATCTGGCCTTTCAATTCTGTCCCACTAATTCAGCTTTCTATTTTTATGTCAGTGCTAGGTATTTTATAGTACTGCTGCTTTCTAGTTTAGTAAAGTTTGAAGTTAGATAACATGGTAGTGCCGTCTTAAGTAGTAACCTAATATGGCATTAGGTCAAGGTGTTTTTTTGTTCAAGGTGTATTTTGCAATTTGAGTACTTTCGTGGTTTCATATAAATTTAATGTTTTGTTCAGTTATTTTAAAATATTGCTGATATATTAGTGATGGTTGTATTATGTTTATCATTTTAGGCAGGATGGTTATTTTGATTACATTGATTCTTCCTATCTAGAACCATGGGATATCCTTCCATCTCTCTATGTTGTTATCTAAGTCTTATCGTAAAATCAAGTAGTTCTCCTAGACCTCCTTTGTTAGGTTGATTGCATAGTATTTAATTCTTTGAAGCAGTTATAATTGGAATTACTATATTAATTTCTTTTATCTTGTTTATTGTGAAGCCAGGTGTAAAACAGGCACCAGAACTAGCAAGGAGAGAGACCAGTAGTTAAATCTGTTACTCTCGGGGTTCTTCTGCCTGTTTGTACAAATTACAAGACAAACCAGATTTCAGGAAAAACAAACAAGATTTATTTACAAACAAGAAAAAAAGCAAGAGTCACTGAGGCCATTTGTGGCCTCTTATCTTGCCCAGTTATTGTCCAATGTTAATGTCCTAAACAGAGGTAGCAGGATAACAAGATGTACATGTCTCAAGATGGGATGATCCAAGTCTGAGCAGCAGCTTAAACAAACATGTTTTCCAAAATGGCATCTCACCTTTCCCTGCCTCTGGGAAGCACAACTTACAGTTTTTAGCAGGTTCAGCTCCCCATCTCTGGGAGGCACATAGATTTCAAGTTTCCAGCATACACAAATTCTAGCTTTTCCAGTGTTCACAGATACCAAGTTCCTTCAGCATACACATATTCCACACTTTTCCTAATTTGCAAACAAAGGCTTGTACTTGCCTTTCTCTGAACTTTTCCTCTTCCCTGGGGTGGCCAGGTCATGGCTGCCACCCATCCTGAGGCAAAGCTGCTAATAGAGTCCTTCCTTCCCACTGCTTTTTTCCCTGCTTTTATCTCCTCCTAGACTCCACCCACAGTGCTCTTTTTCCACTTACTCACAAGGCAAGTCTCATCTGGGCTATTCCTGATTGATACCCCTTTTCAGCTGTTGTCACCCAGTTGCAATTGTTGTGTATAAAAATGCAGCCAGTTTTTGTATGTTGGCTTTTGTAACCCGCCACTTTGCAACATTCATGTATTTTTTCTAATAATTTTTGATGGTATGTTTAAGGTTTATATATATAATATGATATTATCTGCGATTAGCAATAGTTTCATTCTTTTCCAACTTAGATGTCCTTTATTTCCTGTGTTTATCTGCTAGGTCTGGCCTCAACTTAAGTACTAAAATAAACAAAAATACTGACAGTGGTTTGTCCTTTGTTTTGATTTCAGTCCTGTGTTGGGGGGGTGGCTGCATTTTGAATCTCACAACCTAGATTTTAAGTTATGGTTTCTCTTTGAGGAGACTCAGGTGCTCTGCCCTGCTTCTCCTAGGGATTCAGACTCCAGCTGTTTTATATTAAGATCCTCACGCTCACGCTCATAACCCTCACTCTGTGCTCTTGCCCTTGCAGCTCTCCAGCAGTGTTCCCGCCATCCTGTATGCCAATTCACACACACCCTTTTAGCCAGTGCAGTGCCAGGTCTCAGAGTTACCCAGTATTGTCTTGTGCCCAAGTCATTCGTTTTAGGGAGTTCTTCACAGCAGTCACCTTCCCATCTTTAAGTTGTGCTACTCCATTATCACTATAGACAAAGCTCGTTGATTAGGGGAGGGTGAGGGCACAAGAGATAAAGATGGTTCACGGGTGACAAGGTGATGGGAGAACCTTGGGGTAGACAACAATGTTTTATATATATATATATATAATTATATATAAAATTACATTATATAGATATATATAATTTATATAATAAAATTAAGTGTTATTGAAAAAAAACAAGCTCATTGAAAGTTTTTCCTACCCTCTGCCTGATCATTGCTCATAGGGTGTGCTCTGATAATCCTTTTTTTTTTTTGTTCATGGTTTTGATGCTGCTTTACTGAGATCTGGTTGTATCAGGTGAAGGTAAATCTGGGATTTCCAATCTACTCCCATCTTGCAAGATGTGAAGAGTTTGGTTCTTGGTTGTATACTTTGCCTGTAATGTAAACAGCTCATTGCCAGATAACCAGAGTCGGTGTTGAGTGAGTATAGGCTAGAAGGCACATAGCCACAGAGCCTGCAGTGGGATTTAATACCTAGGGTATTGTAGTTTAATATCTAGGGTATTATGTCCCTCTACCTCATACTTTTAATAATATACCTTAGGGGGAAAACATTAAATAAGGAAAAGAGATAAAACCACCTTTGCTGTACTGGAAAGTATTTAGTCAAAATACAGAGAATATTTTTCAGAAGTAATATTGTAGCTATTACAGCAGAATGGTTTTGGTAGGTGAATTATCAGTAAATCTTGGCAGTTCTAAGAGGATTCATTAATATATTGTTAATAGCTAAACTAAACTGTGCCTATTATCTTCCCATAGTTTACTTTTCAGTAAAACTCCTTATCTTTCTGTGTTTTAATGAATTACATATCTATATGGGGGTTGCCATTTAGGATGTATTTTTTTTTATACTACAAATTCTGATACAGTAGCTGATAGGCTTTATGAAGATGTATCTTTCAGCTTTTCATGAGGCTCAACAGTTGTACATAGGTCTTTTGATGAAGGGGAGAAACTATTCACAGTAGACTTTTATTTGCAGACACTGTTTTAGAACTGGTAAGAATGCAGGCAGCCTAGTCTAATTCCTTTCTCTTCAGTTGAAGAAAGGAGAACTGCATGTAATTATACAGTCTGTAAATGATGCCTGGACTCTATCCCATAGTTTCTGACTTTACTCTCTGTCAGTGATACTTTTTAAAAAAACTAATATTGCCTTTTATAATCAGTAGAAACCAGCACCTAGAACAAGCAGTGAGTATATATAACCTATGATGGGTGCAGTTTATCAGTTTACTACTTTGGCTTATCTAAACTCTCTAGGAAATACTTTGCAATTTTCATTTTTAAAAAACTTTTATTTATATATAAATTTCACAACATTGTAATCCCAGGGGGTTTGCCCCTCCCCTTCATTCCCCTCCCCTTTCCCTCCTGCTCAAAGTTGTGCATTTCAGTTTGGTGCTTAGCTTGTTTTGACTTTTCCTCATGACTTTCGTTTATTTTTTCACTATATCCTATATATTAGTGAAGCTATTTGGTTTCTGTCTTTTTCTTTCTGGCTTGTTGCTGCTAATATGATTTCTAATAAGTACATCCATGTTGTTATAAAATCATCGAATTTGTCATTTTTAATTGATGAATAATATTCCATTGTGTATATATACTATATTTTTTTCATCCAGTCATCTGTTTTGGGGCATTTAGGTTGCTTCCATGACCTTGCAATTATAAATTGTGCTGCAGTAAACATCCGGGCACAGGTGTCCCTTTGTACCCACATTAAGGTCTCTTTTGGGTAGATTCCCAAGAGAGCAATTGCTGGGTCAAATGGTAGTTCCATTTTCATTAACTTGAGGGTCCTCCACACAGCTTTCCATAATGATTGGACTAGTTTACATTCCTACCAGCAGTGTAGTAGTGTTCCTTTCTCTCCACATCCTCGCCAGCAATTCTTGTTGTCCGTTCTTTGGATGTGGGCCATTGTGTAAGGTGGTATCTCATTGTGGTTTTGATTTGCATTTCCCTTATTACTAGCGACGTTGAGCAATTTTTCATGTGCGTGTTGGCCATTTCTATTTCCTCTTTGGAGAAGTGTCTTTTTAGTTCTTCCCATTTTTTGATTGGGCTTTTTGTTTTGCTTTTGTTTAGTTGTGTGAGTTCTTTGTGGATCATCGTTATTAAACCCTTGTCACTCATGTGGAGGGCAAAATTTTTTTCCCATTCGATTGGGCATCTATTAGTTTTTTCTGTTGTCTCTTTTGCTGTACAGAAGCTTTTTAGTTTGATGTAGTCCCATCTGTTTATGTTTTCCTTCAATTTTTTGCCTTCTGTAGATGTTTCTAGAAAGGGATTTCTGAACTGTAATTCATGGAGAGTTTTGCCCAAGTTTTCCTCTATGTATGTTGTGGTGTCAGGTCTGACCTCTAAGTCTCTTATCCATTTTGAGTTGATTTTTGTACATGGAGTAAGGGAGTTTTCTTGGTCCATTTTTTTGCATGTCTTAGTCCAATTTTCCCAGCACCATTTATTGAAGAGGCTATCCTTGTTCAAAGGTAAGTTTTTTACTCCTTTGTCAAAGATTAGTTGACTATATATGTGTGGTTTTATTTCAGGGCACTCAATTCTGTTCCATTGGTCTGACTGGTTTTGTACCAATACCATGCTGTTTTAATTATTATGGCTTTGTAGTATAGTTTAAGGTTTGGAATTGTAATACTTCCATTCTCTTTTTTTCTGGTCAGGAGGCTTTTTGATATACGAGGTCCTGTTATTCCATATGAATTTCAGTAATTTTGTTCTATCTCTTTAAAAAATGTCATTGGGATTTTTATTGGGATTGCATTGAATCTGTAGATTGCCTTTGTTAGGATAGTCATTTTGATAATATTAATTCTTCCAATCCAGGGAATGTCTTTCCATTTCCTTATGTCTTCTTCTATCACTTTTAGGAGTGTTCTAGAATGCAATTTTCATTTTTGTTTATGATTTTGAAGTCTAGTTTTTCATACAAAATCTGTGACTGGTGAAATTTTGGTAACTTGCATATGTGTTCAATTATCTTGAAGGTTTTTCTTTACACTCTTCCCCATCTAACACCACTTTAGCTGAGGGTCAGTATTTCTCTTGACAGGAGATAAGAATTTGGAATTACTAAACTTTATCCTAGTTTAAAGAGAAATAAAGCTAAAGGTGGAGGTGTGTTAAGAGAGCATTGTGTTGTTCTGAACTGGCCATAATTAAAAGCCAAGAGAGAATTTTCATTGTTTAGGAGGAAGGGAAACCAGTTAGGATTGGAAGCTGATTGGGGACAAGAGGGACGCAAGGAGGAAAGAAATAATAATGCTTGTAATGTTTGTGGTAGAGGCAGCAGTGGTAGTAGTAACTGTAGTGGCAGTAACACCCTCACTATACTTTGAAAGGGCTTAATATAACTTTTAGATTGGTTATCACAAATTAATAAAAGTGTGGGAGAAGTTGGGTTTACCAAACATGTAAACTCCATAGATGAAGTTGTTATGGTTGTAGTTACATTAAAGTATATTTTTGTGTTTCTACAGAATTAATATAACATGAATCTAGATGTACTAAGTAATAGTATTTTCTCACTAATAACTGTAAAATAACTTTCTGAAATAAAATAAATATCTAGCATTAGTTCTGTTTACAAAGGAAATTTATTATTAGATATTTTGCTTTATTAATTCAAAACTTTAGAGGAACATCTTAGTGTTTAAAAGTTGAGTGAGTTTCTAACACTGAGATCTATTTCTAATATAGACTTAGTGCATCATCTTACTGCAAACAGTGAGTATGAAATTCTCTACTAAATTTCATGTGATCATAATAAGTTGCTCCAAGTTTTAGAAACTCAATAGCTTCAAGAAAACCTTGGAACTATGCAAAGTGTCTGATAAAGCTAGTTGACTTTCTATAGTACCATTCAAATGTTTGTCAATGCTGTGTTGTAGTCATAGTTCATGATGAAAATGACACAGACATCAACTTCTGAGATGATATAAGGAAAAAGAGAAGGAAAAGTTGTTACAATTATACTAAAATCACAAATTCTTATATTGCTTTCAGTTTTTATAGTTGACAAAGCACTACTCTTAATACCTTATTTTGCCATCACTTATTCATTCCCTAATGTTGTTCTTTTATGTAATTTCTGACACATTATTTTTTTTTAATTTATTTATCTATATTTCACATCATTTTAATCCCTGGGGGTTACCCACCACCTCCCCCTCCCACCCGCTCCAGCTGGTCCCCATTCTCCTCTTGTGCAGTTTCATTTGGTTGACCATATATTAGTGAAACCATTTGGTTTCTGTCCCTTTCCATCTGGCTCGTTTCTGCTAGAATGATTTCTTCTAGGTACATCCAGGTTTCCATAAATTCATCAAATTTGTCGTTTTTAATTGCTGAGTA
>PVHY01031699.1:0-12445 GCA_004024945.1 Uropsilus gracilis | reverse complement strand
GTTGTCTGCAAGGGAGGGAGCGGGGGGGGGGGGAAGCCGGGCAGCTCCCAAACCCGAGTGCTGGCTGCGGGGTAAGCAAGCGTTCCCCCGACTGCAGCTACAAGCTTGCCCGAGGGCGACCCCCGCGCGCTGGGCCCGGGCGACAGATGGGGGGGAGAGAGAGATCGAGGGGAGGGGGGATCAGAGAGCGAGGCAGGAGAGGAGCGAAAGAGACTGCGAGCAAAATCGTCGCACAGGCGTCTCCTTACCTCTGCGCCGCGACATTTGCGTCCACCACGCCGACATTCCGGACCCAGGACCTGACCGAATCCATCTCGGCGCCCAGCGATTTCTCTTTCAGAGTTGGTCCTCTTCCTAAAGTATCTTGAATCCCAAACATTTAAAAAGTCTGCTCTACGGTCGCTTTAAAAATAAGAGTCACGACACAGTCCTGACCGCACCCAACGCTGTCACCAAACCGTCTCCTCCAAAACAATCCAAGAAAAGGAATCAAGTGCCGAAGTTTGAGCCTCTCTTAGAAAAAGAGGGAAAAGAGAGAGAGAGAGAGATTGGTCCTTTTCTTCTCGCCAAGACAGGCTGCTGTAAAGTTTGGATTTTATCCTCCGCAAGTTCAAATCTGCCCCCACAGGCCCCCCGCCCTAGGTCGCTCGCATCCTTCCAGCGGCAGCGCAGCCTCCAGAAAGTGAACACAATTTAGAAGCATCACCTGTTCTGGGAGAAACAGGAGGAGATTGATGACTACCTAATCTCTCTCCTTCCTCCTGGTCCCCCCTCCCTGCTCCTCCCCACTGCTCCAATTTAGAAAAAAAAAAAAAAAAATCCCCAACAGGATCAGTTGTAAAAGGAAGGGGAAGACCCGGAGCCGAGAGGAGGCGGTGGCTGCGAGCGGCGCGGAGCTGGGCTGCAGCCGCGCGCGGGCCCCATGAATGGGTTACTACAGCCTGGGCCTGCGGAGGCGGAGCCGCGGCCCGATAAGGAGCCTCATTTGCATGGACGCTCGGGATTGGCCGGCGCTGAGGCGGCCGGGCCGACGTCCTCCGGCGCCGCGCCTGGCGCTGGTGGTGGCCGGGAGTCGGCGAGGTGAAAGGGGACGCAAGCCGCGGGCACTGCGCCCTTGCCCCAAGCCGGGGTGCGTGAGCGGGATGGGGGACCCCAAATCACCACCGTAGCGTGGCAGCCCGGTCCTGCGGGCTGAGATGCGCGCGCTCCGTCTGCGGGAGACGGAAGCCTCGGTACATCCTGCCCCTAGATGTAGATTTTTGTAGCCTGCCAGGAGGCAATTGCATTGCCGGGGCTTGGATCTGCACGTTTGTGAAGAAGAGTGTATGACCACATGAGCTTAATGTTCTGTGCAAACGTTCCCCAGAGCAGCCCAGTTCCCTGAAAGGCTCTCCCAAGTCTCCTGAAGTTACGTGGTGCCACTCAGCTCTTGCGTGTGGTTTGCAAGTTGCTGAGAGAGGTGGATATATGAATGAAAGCGGGGGAGGGGTGAGGGTGGGGATATACACGGCTCAAGTGCTGTTCAAATAAATAGTGTCGGGAAAAACGGTCAAGAAGCTAAGGAAAATACCCGGGGCGGACGCAAGCGGGAGTTGCACCAGTGCGGATGAGAGGTTGCTGACAGATTGTGGCAGGCTGCGGGCGCGAGCTGCCCGGCGTGGTCCCAGGAGCCCCTTTCTCCTTTTCCCTTCCCCACCACCCCGGGTTCGCCAAGCCCGGGGTAGCGGGCAAAGAAGCTGGGGGGACGTTAAGGGAGGCAGCGGGAAGTCGTGGAAACTTCGCCCCCAGAGCGCGGTCACCCCGCAAACTGGGGTCTGGGAGGCGTGTGCAGCTCCGCCAAGCAGCTGAAACGCTAGACGGCTTTTTAACTCCGCCGGGCAGCTCACGGTGCCTATTAAAAATCCTCCTGGCTGGGTGTTATTTTCTTGTGTCTTCCTTTGTATTCTGATCTGTGCGGAGATCTGCTGCTGAAATCTAGAACACCAGCGCGAAAACAGATTTGAAGACAATGAATGCAAATCTGTGCTCAAAGACCATCTGCCATGGAGGAGACAATCAGCTGTTCGCAGTTGCAGTTCGAACGACTGCGCCCGAGCCTCTCGGCCTCATTACGCACAGGGCCTTGGCGAAAGCGCGGATTACATTCAGGAGATTCCTTGCCCACCCCCTTCCCCCTCAATTAAAAAAAAAAAAACTTAGGACTCAAATTTGAGCATATCTGACCCCCCCCCCCAGCAGATCCCATAGGTGTACTTGAGCACAGGAATGAACTGCGAGAGTTTGCCGCTAGAGGACACAGCGTCTGGCGACTCGTTTGCCTGAGCGGACAGGAAATTCACACTTTCAGAAGATGAAGTTGATTGAGAAAGGCATGGGTCCGCACCTCCCGTCTCTTCCTGGGGCAAACAGTGGCCCCCGATTTCGCGGGCGGATCTTGCTCCAGAAGCGCAGGTCTCCACTGCCGAGACCGACTTGAGATGTGATGGGGCTGGAGAAGGAGAGGTGGGAAGTGAGAGTGGAGAGAATGCAGGCGCCTTCTCCGCACAAACCTGGGGGCTGGGGTCGTTGATGTGGGAGGGTAAAGCGACAGAGAAGGTGAACTCCCTGGGTTGTGCTCACAATGGTACTCTGAACCCAGCGGCTGGCTTGGTCTTCCGTATTGGGTGAGGGGGGCAGCGGGGAACAATGAAAGGCAATTGGGCGGTAGAAAATGGTTCGGGACCCTGGCGAAAGCCAAGGAAAACAGGAGTTGTCCAAGGAAAGGAGGCGCGTGGGAGAGAAATTCGTAAACTCACTACCGTGTTTCAATTGGGCGATTCTCTGCCAGCTGCCGGTTTTATGGGCAATTTCGATGCCTTGCAAACGCTAAGCACGCGGAGCCTTCTAGCCCAGTTCTTTATCAATTTCGCTGAACCTCAAGTAACCACCTACCCCCATCCCCGTAGGTGTCCAGCACCCGTGAAGCCAGCGCCTCCAGTTCCTTGATGGAGAGTACGAGCAGCCCCCGAGCCCCTCCAGACGCGCTGATGAGCCTGGCGGTTTTTTATTTTCAAGGGACGTGTCTACTTCACCTTGACGCTGCCCCGTAGAGGTACCGAACTCAGCCGAGGGTCATGGCCGGGACAAGGCCTGGTCCATCTGCCTTCAGGTCTGGGTAGGCTGGGGTTAAAGGGCACACTCCGGGTCGAGGACGCTGACTGTTCTCTCCCACAACAGCTGCTGCCCAAACTTTGCCCCTCGGGAAGCCAGGGAATTGGTCTTTTCTCCTGGTTCCCTGTTGCCCGCCCCAAACCGGACAGTCGCACCAGACGGGTGCCCCCACCCCACCTCCCGGAGACAAGTTCAGGGGTCGCGGTGCCTAGGACAGTTTCAGGCAGCCAGAGAGGCGCGGCTTCGGCCTTATTGGGAGAGAGAAGCCGCCCTGCTCCTAGCAAACTGCGCTCCGTGCCTCTTCCTACTGTCGTGCGGGGCGCTGAGCCGAGCGCCGTCGCACTGCGGGGGACCCGGAGAATTGCGAGCTGCGGACCGACGGATGCCGACGTTCCCTCTGGGAGGGGAGGAGGTCCGCGAGTTAGTGCGGGGAGGAGGCGGCGGGGGCGGGGGTGGGCGGGAGGGGCGGTAAAGCCGCCCACGATCCAGCCAGGCGGCGCTTTGGCCTTGGCGGCCAGGGGAGCGCTCCGCCGGCAGAGTTGGATTTAATTAGATTTGCGTAGGTTTCGGGGAAGGGTGGCCGCAGACTCGGCCACCCGCGCGAGGAGAGTTGGTTCAGGATGGAGCCGGGGGCGGCGGCTGCGCCTGGGGGGCCACGCCATCTCTGCAACCTCGGGCTACCCCTGAACAAACGTCGCTGGCATCTCGCGGCACAAGACCCGCGGGAGCCGCACCGGGGCCTGGCGGGCGCAGCTGCGGCCGGCGAAGCCCGGCCCGGCGGGGTGCCGAGCCCGCGTGCGCCTCTCGGGCTCCAGCGGGCGAGCTTCGTTCTGCCCCTTAGCGGGGTCGAGAAAATCCCAGATGAACATTATTAAAATTCTTCATAACCATCCATTTACGCAAAACTGGCGTAAGGGGTATTCCGTCTTTTACCCAGCCCCCTTCTTTGTTAACGCTACCTAAACGAACCCACCCGGGTTGGTTTGTTTTTCTGTGAGTGTTTCACATCCGCACCTCAGTGCGTTCTGTTCATTTCTTCCGGCTTGGTTTCGGGGCCGTATCCCCCACCTCCTCAGTGCAATCTCCTGGACGCGTCTCTCCTCCCCGTCAGAGGTTCGTACATTTTTCTTAGAGGTTGTTGTCCTGGCCTCACACTCTTCTAACAGGGCCTTAGGGTGAATTCAGAGGGATTAGAACACCCCCTTTACGAGCTGACCCCCCATACACACCCACACACACACCCCACGTTGTGGCCGCTGAGTCTATGCAACCAGAAGAACAATCTAGCTACTACCCAGGGAATTCGATCCACAGGGACACGCAGCCTGAGTTTTGTAAATAAAATGAGTGACAATCCTCGCAAGCCTTTCTTCGGACGTGAAATTTCCAATTTTGTTTGTTTAACTGGAAACTTTGCTCTTTATTTGTCCCAGTAGAAGCTTTGCTCACTGTGTTCAGATCCCTGCCGGATATTTAGCTCACAGTTCTTCGGGAAATAATTTTTTAATATCCAACTCCACTAATTCCCACTCCAAATACTAACGTTGACATTATTCTTATGGTAACTGGATCTACATGCTCCATAAAGGAGAATTTCCTACAAAGGGAGGTGGGGAGCTACATTATTAATGCCCCACATGTACATCGTGTGGACTCCACCTTCTGTTCAGAACATTTTCCTTTTTAGGACAACTTGGTAAGAAGTTAAATTCACTTCGAGATTGTCTTTATAGTGCCAGGGTTCCAGCGGTGACAGCTGCAGAAAATTCAAGGATTTCATGGACACCCGATGTTGCACCCAGACCGGTGGGGTCACTCCAGTGAGTTAACCCAAAAGGGACTGAAGGAGCCAAAAATGGCTCTAGCCTCACATTTAACTCCAGAAAATTCATGTCCTCTGCCTCCCCTTCGAAGTGTCCTTCCTTCCCTTACCCTTATTCTGGGTACAGAGTGAGCAAGGAAGTCTCCCATGCAGGCATGAAAGTGAAAAGGTCAAGAAAACAAATTCTCCAAGCTGGAGCAATACTGGGGACTTTAGAGCTATCAGCTGATTGCCCCCCTACATGTGTGTGTAGAAAGGAGGTGATCTGTGGAGAAGCAAGTTCCTGGGATAAGTCTCCCCATAAACCTGGGGAACTAGCTTTCTTGGGCAAGTGGCTGCACCTCGACCTCGGTTGGGGCTGACAGAATTTTCCCGCGAACCTGTGAAGTAAGGTGATGGTGTCATCTCCGTCACCATAGCACTTAAGGCACAGAGACGTAGCAACACACTTACCTACCCTAAGAAACTGGATCCAGTAGGTCTCCAAGCAAGGAAAAAAAAAAAAAAAAAACGGAGCGGCAAGACCTTCTCCAGCACTTCCTGGGTGCCAGGCACTTTCTCACTCTTAAACTCCACAGCAGGACTCTAAGTAGGATGTATCTGCCCCTATTTTACAGATGAACAAAAGTGAGGGTGGAAATGACAAGTGATGCCTCGGTTAATAAAGGGGGAACAAAGACCCACCCGACCCAGTAGATCCCACGGTGGCCTTTAAAAAGAAAAAGTTAAAATAACCGCCCCCTTCTTTTTTCCTGGTTTCTCAGTTCACTTGAGGGCCAAGATAACTGAAGAGTTCTTCTGAAATGGCCCTCTCTTTTCCTGGTGGTCCCCGCCCCCCGCCAGCCGGCAGGGGAAAGCCCTCGGGACCTCCCAGCTCCCACCCGGCTCGCCGCGGAGGTGTGAGCGATGTGTTGATTATTCATATTTTTGCCGAGCGTACACTCCGCCGCGGCCGGCGCCACATTTCACACGTACTCTCACGTACACACATGTACACGCGCTCACCCTGAGGCAAGCGCTCACACGGCTCTGTGCGGGGCGGGGGTGCATGCGCCCCCTCCTAGGGGGTCCCCTCCTCAGGGGACGAACGACTCCCGCTCAGTCCTCCGCTGGTCGCTAAACACACCCAAAGATTCAACATCATTCTCCAACTGCCCCTCTTAGGCTACCGGGAGAGGAATACAACTGCAAACATGGCACCAGCTAGAATTTCATTCCATTTGGCACCAGGCGATCTCCATGAACACACGCCACCATCACCTCCTCCACCCACACCGCACACCTCAGGTGGCAAGAGAGAAAATCGAAGTCACTTGTGCAAAAAATATGCCTTCAGGTACTCTTCAGCGGTTTCAACCGGACTTCTTACTGCCCTCAAACACTGCTCGAGGCCCAGAAATTCCGTTTCTGGCTCATAGAAGACCCCCTCCCTCCGCGCCACCCCTGAACGGAACCAAGGGTTCAGGGCGCGTGGAACCGGGTGCCCGCAGGAACCTCAGAACAAGCTGGGAAAACAGAACTAGCTCTCTGGGCTGGGCAGCTCCGTCCCGCCCTCGCAGGAGCGACAGAACTTCCTCTGACTCTGGCTTCCCAAGAGTACAGACGGGGATCGGGGATCTTGGGGGTCTCCTGCAAGGGAACTGTTCCAGGAATAGGAAGCTCTTAGAGCTGCGTTTGGGGCAATGCCAGCTGCGCCGCATAGGGGGCGCTGGACCGCAGGCCACAAAAACCCAACCCTCCGGAGTCGGCGGCTGTCTGTCCCCTGGAGAGTTCAGAAGCCTCGGCTGTTGGGGAGAAACTCTCCCAGCCCGGGGATCCGCAGCTTAGAACCGTGTGTTTCCCGCTGAGGGCTCAGGCTTTTGGTCTGAGTCCTTTGAGTCTCAGTTTTCTATCCGGTAAAATGGGAATGTTTTTCCTTGGAACCCCAAGTTTCCTGTTGCAACATCGGAGCTGTTTATTCCCTCAGAGTTCATTTGCCTTAAGGATAAGATACATTAGATGGAAGTAGGTGGCACGCAGCAGTGTTCACAAAACGCGGTTTCCTTCCACCTTCTCTCTGTGTAAAACGAGCTACTCTTTGTTCACCTTACTGGGTCCTTGCGAGTCTCCTAAATGATCTTTTCCCACCCACCCCGACCCCCACCCTGCTTGTGAGTTCTTGGAGGCCTGAATTCTGATTTACTGATCTTTGCAGCAGTTTGACCTGGCACGGGCTGGTTTGCGAAATGGGCACTCAGTCATTTTCTTTTCAACGTAGAATTACACCTAGAAAAGCACTTTGGAAACCTGTTTGATGTACACGGGTGTCCGAGGACACGGAATGCAGTCGAGTGGGCCCTATCACCTGAGGGAATGCTGTTTCCCAGGCACCTGCACCCGAGACTCGGGGCTGCCTTTTTTCTCTCGAAAATAATAAGGTCGAATCCAGACGCCAGAGCAGTGGGTTGTGCGACCGCTACAGGGCGGGGGCAGAGGCGCTGAGATCTTGGAAAAACACAAGAAACGGCCTTCGGTTTGTGTGACAAACACCGATTGATTGGTGGTTCACGGGAGAGCCTGGAGGCCCTCCCTCGCCGCTGCCAGCACCCTCTCTCCCCCAGCCTGAGGCGCGACTCGCGTTGAACTTCCGGTCTCTGCAGAGCTGAACTTCCAGAATCTGCATTCATAAAAGCTGGAAGGCAGGGAAGCAAAGAGGCAAAAGAATCGAGATGAGCAAACTTGGAGGTATCTGTAAAGGGTGAGGGAGTGACAGGGGAAGAGAAAACAGTTCCAAAACTTTCTGTTCCCTGTGATTAAAGTCTCTTAGAAATCCCTTTTTAATCGCACCTTTTATACAAAGATGATGTTTTCTATAGAATATAGAAAACAAAATCAATAAACGAAAGAAATTAATTACCACTCCCAACAGCATAGACATTCAAAATAAACTCACAAACTATTTTTTAATATTTGAATGAACTCTCGTCCAACCTTTCCTTTATGCATATTTCTGTATACTAGTTTATAACCTCTTGGCCCAGCTCACTTAATACAGCATATTTTCCCATAGCATTAATGTTTTCCTACAATAACATTTAATATTAACATTATTTCATTATCTAGGATAAGGTGTATTCCTTAACCAATCTGCTATTGTTGAATATTTGTTTCTAATTCCTCACCATTATAAGCAATACTGTGATGAACATCTTTATAGCTAGAGTGACATATGTCTGTGATTCATTCCTTGAGATAAAGCCCTAAATTAAAATTGCAAAACTAAAGGCTTTGCATGTTTTTAAGCAAACAAATTGGCAAATTGTACTCTTGAAATGTTAAATTTAAACTTTCTTTTGCTCTCAACGCCAGCCTTCCTTAATCCTTCAAGTTATTTTCCTTTTTTTTAAGAATGTGCCTATTTGATAGGTTGGCAGTGGTTTTTTTGTGTCTTTACTTGTATTTTATTTATATCTCATGATTTTCCAGTAAGAAGAAACTGGTTTTCAGTCATTTGGGGGGCCCTGTACAATATTGGAGAGTTGCAGTTTCTTATTTAATTACAAATATCACATTTATTTATCAGATATCTTGCAACTATTTCCCACAATCTTTGTTTACTTTCATTATATGACAATTCTTTTTTTAATATCATATATATATTTTTTTCACATCATTGTATACCCAAAAGCTCTTCCACCACACATGACCCATCATCCTGATGACTTGTGCACATCCTTCCCCTAAGTTTCACCTCCCTCCTTCCCACTCCCTTGGTGTATGCTTTAGTTCTGTTTAGTTCAGTTTGTTAGTTTTAACTTTTATTTGTCCTTTTGTTTGTTTTCACTGTATCCCACATGTAAATGAGATCATCTGGTACTAATCTTTTTCTGGCTTATCTCTGCTAGCATGATTCCTTCCAATTCCATCCCTGTTGCCACCAGGGACATAAGCAATCTTTTTGATTGCTGAATAATATTCTATTGCATAAATATAACACAACATTTTGATCCAATCCTCTGTTTTGGGACATTTGGGTTTTTTCTGTTTATTGGCTATTATAAATAGTGCTGCATTAAACATAGGAGTACAGGTATCCTTTTTAAATTAGTGTTTTGGTGTCCTTCGGTAGATTCCTAGAAGTAGAATTGCTGGATCAATGGGTTGTTCCATTTCCAGTAATTTGAGGGTCTCCACACAGCTTTCCACAGTAGCTGGATGAGTTTCCATTCCCACCAGCATGTAAAAGTGCTCCTTTTTTTTCTTTGTCCTGTCATATGACAATTCTTTGGTGTATTTCATTTAAAATGCTGCATCTAATGAAGCAACTAAAACAGCTAAAAGTGGTTTAAAGCAGAAAAGACATTTGATACATTGACATAATAAGAAGACTGAGGTAGATGACCCCAAGTTAGGTGTAACATTCGCAGATGCCCTGGTTCTTTTGCTTTTTTCACCCCACCATCCTTTACATGCTGAGTTTTCAGCCCCATGTTTACTTCTCAAAGGATAAATATAGTTGATATTTATTATATTTATAGCAGACATCATGGTAACTTTTCAGACAGGAAGCAAGAGGAACAGAGGTACCTGCCTCTTCATATAGCTAAATAAGAGCTTTTCCAGAAAGAGCTCTGTCTTCTTTGCTATAACCAAGTCACTCTGCTAGCCAGAATCATATGTGTAGCTGAGAAAACATGTCTCCACTTTTCCACCCTGTATGTGGTATACCTCAGAGATGGGGCTTGAGAATGGCAATTACATTACACAATCAATCGAGCCTATCACACACACAGAAAAAATATCTTTAATTTGTATGTAGTTAAACCTAGCTTTTCTTTTATACTATCTTTCTTTTGTCATTCTCAGGCAATTTTCAGATAACACTTCCTCATTCCAAAATAATGTAAATATTGACCTAAATCATCTCATGGATTTGCTTTTGCCACTAACATTTTTTCCTGCAATGAATAGATTCGTTCATTATGGTCTTGGCTTCCCTTTTCAACAATAAGCACCAAAGTCTTAGGCCAATTTAAAGAGAAAATTAGTTACATACACAGTTAAATATTTAAGTCATTCATTCTTTTATTCAAAACATATTTGCTGTGTATATATCAACTGTATGCCATCTGGAATTTATTTTGGTTTGTGTTATGAGGTAGAAATCAATCTTCTGTCACCAAATTGTTAGTTTTACCAATAACATTTATTAAATAATCCATAATTTTTCCCAAAATGTGAAATGTTGTTATATATCTACCTTAAGTATTGAGATTTTGAAATTATACTTGGAAATTTATGAGTCATTTAGAAACTAGGAAAAGCACATGCTCCTCAGTTTATTCATTTTTCTTTCTGTCCTAAGAAACATTACAGTGTTTTTCATATAGATTTAGCCCAAAAAATTGTTTAAATCATTCCTAATTAGTATTTTTTTCTATTATACTTCCTAACTGATTATTGCCAAAATACAGGGAAATTGTGTGTTTTTTATGAAATCATTCATCTTATCTTAATTGTAGATTTTTTTATTTTATTAACTGAATTAGACTTCCCAAATAGATAATTTTGTTGCCTAGTAATAATATCTTGTTCTCTTTCTTCTGATCAGTACAACAGGTTTATTTATTTTACTTGTTTTATTGCATTGGCTAGGACCTCTAATACAATGACAAATAGTAGAAGTGTTAGAGATAAGTCTCATCTTATGCCTGAATTGTGAATATTTTTGTAATATACTTTAATAATCTGCTATGTCAGATATTATTAAATAATTATGTCTCTTAAGTTCCTATGAACTTAAGAGTTCATAAATCACAAATACTGATTTAAATTCTATATTTGCAGGTGTGTGGTGTATTTAGTCAGTTGACACCTATTAGTTATTCCCAACATTCTATTATGCCTTCTTATTCTCTGCTATGTTTCCGCCTATGCTCTTTAGGTCACTGAAAGAAAAAAAACAACCACTGGATCACTACTTAGACTATCTTAGACAAGTTATATGAACAAATAAAATTAATATGAAAGGTAAAAGTATAAAAACAAAGAGCATCTCTTTATGTAATATTGACAACCAGGAAGATTTCTTAAATAAGAACCCAAAGTACAAAAATGGATGGAAGTGTTTGTATAAAAATAGAAGCATTTCTTACTTAAAGTGATAATACTGACAAAGTTGAAAAGTTCAAATGATTAAAATTTCTGAAGACATTCTAACTCCAGCAGTAATCAAATGCATATTAAAATTACACTGTGACATAGTTTTATATTCATCAGATAGGCTAAAATTAGAGAGTCAAATAATACCAAGTTTTGATACACTGTTAAAGGGAGTATAAACTGAAATAATCCTGAAGCGTGGAATGAAAACAAGATAGAACATAAAATTCAAAGATGCAACAATGGAAAT
The DNA here is from genome assembly GCA_004024945.1 of Uropsilus gracilis. Taxonomy (NCBI): domain Eukaryota; kingdom Metazoa; phylum Chordata; class Mammalia; order Eulipotyphla; family Talpidae; genus Uropsilus; species Uropsilus gracilis. Next base: position 1,082 of record PVHY01031699.1, on the reverse strand, counting down.
GAGAAGTCATTTCAGAAGTTTTCTGCTATTATTTTAATTTTTATATCATTTAAATTTCCTTCCACTTAATTGTTCAAAGCATTGCTCATTTTCCTGCTAAATTTTCAGCCTTAGAGGTTATTTCATTACTGCTTCTACTGCTACCGTTAATGATATTGATGATTTGCCCAAGTAACTTGTATATTGATCTATTAATCCACTATCAATTTTATGTTTCAAATATTGTCTTTGTTTATTTATTTGTTTGTTTGTTTGTTTGTTTGTTTGTTTATTGAAACTAGGTCTTGCTATTTTTGGAAACCCGCAGGCTCTCATTGCCTGGGGTACCACAGACTCAAGCAATCCCCAGCCTCAGCTTCCCAAGTAGCTGGGATTACAGGCACGCGCCACCTTCACCAATACGGGTGAAGCTATTTTTTTGGAACTAGGTCTCGCTACAGGCCCCAGGCGGGACTCAAACCGCCATCCCTGGCCCTGTCCGCTTCATAGGCTGAAGCTTACAGGCACGAGCCACCACGCCCAGCTCAAATACTGTCTTTTAATCTTTCATTTATCCATAACTTTGTGAGTAAGCTAATACATAAGTTAATCCCACATCATACTTTTGTGATGATTAAATTGTTCCAAGTCTAGTTAGAGACAGAATTTTCTTTTGTTTTTTTTTGTCTTTTTTTATTTCTATGATTACATATATATATTATTAAACATTGTTGTATTTCCTGGGGTTCTCCCACCACCACATCACCTGTGAACTGTTGTCTTGATCTTTAGTACTCATAGAGACAGAAATTTTTTAAGGTATGTGATATAACTTACACACCCTTTTGGGAAATGATTAGCATTCTTGCTCAATTTTTCAATAGACTCTACTGAGAGTAAGAACACCTTCTAAAAAATTGTGAGTCTTGGGAGATCTAAAAAGATACTTCTCCAAAGAGGAAATACAAATGGCCAATAGGCATATAAAAAAATGCTCATCACTAATAATCAGGGAAATGCAAATCAAAACCATAATGAGATACCATCTTACACCAGTGAGAATGGTCCATATTAAAAAACAAAACAAAACAAAACAAAAAAAC
>PVHY01031698.1:0-12433 GCA_004024945.1 Uropsilus gracilis | reverse complement strand
CTTCTCCCCATTTTTTGATTGGGTTTTTTGCTTTGTTTTTGTTGAGCTGTAGGAGCTCTTTGTGGATCTTTGTTATCAGACCCTTGTCACTTGTCTGGAGGGCAAAAATTTTCTCCCAGTTGGTTGGGTTTCTTTTTGTTTTGTTTATTGTCTCTTTTGCTGAACAGAAACTTTTTAGTTTTATATAGTCCCAGCTATTTATGTTTTCCTTCATTTTTTTGCCGGCCATAGTTGTTTCCCCAAGGATATGTAAGTTTTCAAGTCAGTTGACTAAATACTTAAGAGTGTGATTGCTGGATTATATGGGATGATTATTTTTATCTTTGAAAGAAACTACCAAGCTACCTTTAAAAGCAGTTATATGCATTTTCTTCAGTATTAAGATAATCTAGGTGAACATATTTTATCACTTCTATATCTTAACTATTAGGAATGATGTTGCAATGAGCATGGGAATGCAGTCAAGTCTTCAAAACACTAATTTCATGACCTTTAGGACATGGACTTAAAAGTGGAATTGATATCATGTGAAAAAACAGGCTAATCAGGGTGATTAACCAAACTTACAAAGGGGAACAGCTTGTCCTTTAAAGCCAGCTACATACCAGATTCTTCCCAGACAAATTAGACTAGAGTCACTGAGAGGTACAAGGGAGCCCCTTTGGTAATCTTACCACACAGTCCAGTCTCTAGTCTAAAGAGCACATGGCTGTAGCAGCCATGTGCATCCACAAAACTGTAGCTGCCCCACCTTAAGCCAGATGGAGGAGTTAAAATGGCACTGCCTCTTCTTCTTCAAAGATACAGCTCCATTCACTCCAAGCCAGAAGAAGCCAAGATGGCATCATCGATCCTTCTCTGAAAACAGGAGGTTCAAATCCAATAAGGAAAACCAGAATGGCATCATCAATTCTTCTCCAAAATGCACAGCTCTGGCATTCTTTCAGCTCCAACCCAAAGTGGCCCGGAATCAGCAAAACTCACTCGATACAGCAACAAAACACTTCAGGTGTCTCATGTTGAAAACAGCAACACAGCAAATTCTCTTTGGTTCTCCAGAAGACTTCCAAGTTTCACAATTTCAAAGTTAAAGCAAATTTTCAAGCACCACGTTTCCAAGACAGCTCATACAGGTCACAAGTTTCTCCAACATATTTTCCCAGGCTCCTCACCAACCCAGCCTGGGATGGAAGCACCCAGCTTGGTTTCCTTCCCTGTACTGCTGCCCCCACATGGCAGTGGCAGCTCTGAGGCCTCCAGCCTCCCTGCTGCTCCTTTCTGCATCTTCTTTCTGTGTTCTGTCTTCTCTTCTCCTTAAAATCTCTTAATACTAATCCTATTATGAGAAGGTGTGACTTCCCTTCTCCAAGTCTTCACCCACCAATGATCAATATCTGCTATTCTAATGTAGCACCACCAGTGCTGGGGGCCACAGCCCCCTAACAGAATTTCTTAATCTAATAGTGGTTCTATTTTTAATTTCTTGAGAACATTCTATAGTTTCTGTTGTGGCTGCATTTAATTTAAATTCCCACCAACAGTGTACAAATGTTCTCTTTTCTCTATCTCTTCCTGTTGGAGGGTATCTCCCATTAACACAGCTGATGATATGCATTGACAGTAACATGATAAGTAACATTATGTAGCTAGGAAATATGAAAAACTCCCCCTTTTGCTTTAGAATTATAAATTTAAAGACGGACATGGCAATATTATGGAGATTTGATTTGCTGACTTGATTGTTTCAGACCTAGGTGTGTAAAGCTTAGGGTGACTCTGCCAAGGTGTGGCTGCTAGCCTTTATTAGAATTCATAGCTTTCTTTTGGAAGGCTAGAAGAGGAGGAGAAAGAAAAAAAGACTTTTGTGATGTGAGATGATTGACAAGGGTCTGGAAGAGTGAGGGGTGAAGGGGGGAAGAACTAGGAGAAAGATATAAAAGAGACTTAGAAGAGAAAAAAGAGATTGATCAACCATTTTGGGAGGCAAATGGAGTTTTGGCCATGATGGTTGAGGCAGCCTGGGGTCCATGGACTTTGGCCTGGCCTGATGAACTCATAGCCTGGCATGCATAAGCTGAGGGTGTGTTTGTTGAAGGAGTCTAAAGAGTTTGGGGATTTGAACTTTGTGTTGGAGCTTGTTTTGTCTGGTTTGACTCAGATGCTTTTGGAGAGGCCATGAGTGAGGACTGAAAAAATGGACTTGGTGTTGGTTCCTGTATCTTGGAGTTTTTCTACTATCTAAAGTTGAGAGCGATGCCAAAAGAACACCACTTAATGGACCATGTGTTTGGAGGAAGCTGGAACAGACACCAAAGGAGGAAAAGAGGAATGCCTGATGTTTGGAACATGTGCTTTTGGAATTCAGATTGACTGGACATATGTTGACTGGACATGTGTTGACTGGACATATGTTGAGATGAACAGGGACACTTTTGGACATATGGTGGGGTAATTGCCTTCTTCATGTTTATTTTGTAGTATGTAATTAGGTTGTCACTTTCTTACTTGCTTACTTAGTAAATAGTTTGATCACTTAAGAGAGTTTGGCCTGGCTTTTACAAGGTAAAGTTAGGCTGGAGAACCCTGAAGGGGGCAGGCAAAAGAGACAGGTTTAAAGAATAAAAGCTTTTTTTTCTTTAGTTTGGAAAATGACCCTGGGGCAAGAAGCAGGTATCTAAATGATAAAGGTAACTAGTATGTGGAAGCTTAATGGTTAATTAATTTTTTTTTTTTGAGACTAGGTTTTGTTATTTTTGTCCATGGAACCACAGGCTCACGTTGCCCCTGGGACCACCGACTCAAGCAACCCCCAGTCTCAGCTTCCCAGGAAGCTGGAGTTACAGATGCATACCACCACTCCCAGTTATTTTACTTATTGGGGGGACTAGCTCTTGCTGTGTTACCCCAGGCAATCCCGCAATCCCCAGACCCAGCCATGACTCCATAGGCTGTCGCTTACAGGCATGCACCACCAATACCCATTTTAAAAGGTAAAGATTTTTCTCTGGTTTAGGAAAAGCTGGAAAAGAATTGTTACTAAAAAAAGCCTGTCCCTGCTCCCACTCCACCCCTCACCCCATTCCCCCTTCCCCCTATAACATTTCCTCTTATTAGTTATCTCTTTCTCCTTTCTATAATTGTCATCCAAGCAGGTGTTAGGCATTATCTTATGGTATACAATTCTCTCGTGATTTGTAATGTTGAACGCTTCTTGTTCTTGTTGGCCACTACTGTGTCTTTGGGAAAAAATGTAGTCAGGTCTTTTGTCCATTTTTAAATGGGGTATTTGGTTTCTTCACTATTAACTTTTACAAACTTGTTATATATTTGGATATCAGCTTTTATTAGATATATAGCTTACAAATATTTTCTTCTACTCAGCAGTATGCCTCTGAGTTTTGTTGATTGTATCTTCTGCTGTGTGGAAACTTTAGTTTGATGTAGTCCCATTTATTTTTGATTTTGTGGCCTTTTAAATTGGTCACCCCCAAAACTTATTGCCAAGATCATTGTCAAGTTCTTAGCCCCTATGTTTTTTTCTAAACATTTTAGGATTTCAGGTCTAACATTCAAGTCTTTAATCCATTTTGGGTTGATTTTTTTTTGTGAATGCTGTAAGATAGAGGACCAAATTGCCTAGATTTTTTTTTCCACTCATGAATAGGCATTGAATTATGTTGAAGGAGGAAGGAAGTAAGTTGGGCATGTAGACAGTTTATTTAGAGTCATTAGGGACCGGCCTTAAGAGAACATTCTGAAACATGTGGAAATAAAGGACATTCCCACACCATAAAACAACACCTGTGTGGGCTAATGTCAGTCCCATCAACACATTCTAGGAGACAGATCTCTAGCCAAAAAGACCCTGAATCCTAGATGCCACAGGTTGCTGGAATCAACTAGATCAGAGCCTTTCCAGGGACTAGTCACCTACCCCCTTTCATCCCCAAACCCCTCGGAAATACTACCCCCCCTTTATTTCAATGTTAAACAGCTTAACAATACCCACAGCCCTCGGACCAACTCCCCCCCTTTATTTCAGAGTATATAAATTCATGCTTCTTACCCTTCAGTGGCTATCCACTCAGAACCCCTCTCTTCAGAGAGCTTTCCTGTCCTTCTTACCTGACAATACATTTCTTGCTGTTCTGCCTAACTCTAGTCTCTACACTGAATTCTTTTCTTGCCAAGAGAAGGATATAGCCAGACAAGAAGAAGCCACCTTGAGGACCAGGTCTCAGACCCCAGGTCTGATTCATTGTCAAATGCTTTTATATTTGCATCAATTAATACAATAACATGATTCTTCTTTAACTTTTAATAGATAGCTTTGAAGATGTCTGCTTATTTTGGCTTGTATTGTTTCTGATGAGGTGTCTTCTCTTACTATTATCTTTAATCCTTTTTAGAAAACACACCTTTATTATTTTCTGGCTGCTGTTAAGACTGTCTAGCTTTTGTTTCAACAAATTGCATATAATATATTTGGGATTTATTAACTTCTTGGATCAGTCAGTAGGTATTTTTTTTAATCAAATCTCATGCATTTTTTCATCTTTATTTCTTCAAAATTATTCTTGCCCACAGTTTCTCTCTCTTCTTCTGGAACTCTTAGGATATATATGTTAGACCACTGATATTCTTTCACTATCACTGATGCTCTATTATTTTTTTAAAAGTTCATTTCTGTTCTTCAGGTTTTTTTTTAAAGTTTTAGTTTCTCTTGACCTGTCTGCAATTTAATTGGCATAGTGTGTAATCTTTTGTTAAGTTGACATAGTAAAATTTTCATTTCAAATATTATATTTCTTGGTTTTAGTTCCCCTTAAATTATTTTCTATTTCCCTTTTCTTTCCTGTGCTTCCACATCTGTTTGAATAATATGCCAATCTTTTCCTTTGATTCCACAAATATATTTATAATAAATGTTTTAAAATTCTCTGTGTGACAATTTCAACATGTGGGTTTGTTTGTTGATGACGTTTTTCTTTTACTTATGCTTCACATATGCTTCTTAGTATGTCTAATAAGTTTTTTGTATGCTCAACATATAAATACCATGTTATTGAGGGCCTTGATTTTTGTCCTCCTCTAAAGAGTAAAAAGGACAGTCTCTTTATGAAGCAAGCAGTTTCAGAAAATAGGTGTAGAATAGACTTTACAATGACTACTACAGTTAAACTGTGGGTAGTCTAATTTTATCTATAAATATATAGTTTTTATGGTAGATATTTGTATTTGTTGAGTTGTTTTCTCCTTTGCAATTCTCTTTTATCTGGAGCTTTCTAAAGGAAAAACTTTGTTCCTATATTGATTGCACTAATTGAGGCACTTGGAGGAAAGGTCTTTATATTTTCTGCTCAAGATGTATACAACTGAGAAAACACACTAGAATACTATGGACATGCACAGGAAATTCAAGGATGAACTCCTAAGGTATTGAAAGCACCCGGCTAAAGATCTTATAGTGAAGCAAACAAAAAGTCATGAACAAAGTCAAAGATATCATTAGCAAAGAAAGACTGCATACTCCCCCCTGCTCCCCACATCCCCTCCCTGCCCCCCTCCCCCCCTGTAGAGTAGAACTGAGTTAAGTGGGGTTTTCTGGGAAAATTAAGCTTAATTGCAACAATGGAAAGCTATGGCATCCTTTAAAATATATCAGGGCACACCATCTCATAAGTTATTATAAAATTGTGAAAATCACTGGAGGAGATGCTTTAGAGAAGAACCCTGAATGTATTCTTCAGTGGAGAGAGAGGCCCTAGCTGACCAAATAGGTCTTTGCCATCTCTATGTGAATAGCTTTTATTACCGCACAGCTGGGAGCTTGTAGAAAACCTGAAAATGGAGGAAGTACTTGAAGATGAGGTTTTCCATGGCAACAAAATATTTGTCTTCTGAGGAAACCTGGTTGAAAAACAAGGTTTACAAGGTTTTAAACAGAAACATACTGTATTTAAAAAATACAATAGTTTCATGATTGTTTTAGAACATTTGAGCTTGCCCTAAAATAAACCATCCTCTCCATAAATCTTGTCTGCAAAGCAATTTTTGAATTCAGAAGAATAAATGTTTGTAAATGTGATTCAATGTAAAATAAAACTAAGCTCTCTTTCCTTTGAATAATTTAGAATAGAGAATTTTGGATTTACTGTTATTGTAAATGCTAAAGATTTTCAAGCTCCCAATATGATATCAATAAAGATACATCAGTATCAAATATGGCCTTAGATGTGGTTCTTGGTATTATTTTACAAATTCAAAACCATCAAGTTGTTTCTATCTACTGTTTGGTCTGTGTTAGTGACTCAGTTTATGTTTTATGATCCATGTGTAGATCCCCTGGTGCCTGTGTTGTGTCTCTCTTTAGATATTTTCTGGAGATCAAGAAAAGAAACTGAGGGCTTTAACTAATTCTGAAATAGGGACTGTTTTATATCACTGAAATCTATGAGACAAGAACAAAAGGTCAAGCAACTACACGCAAGCACAATAGCTGCTGCAAATGAGATACAAACACAAACTCCTGTGTTGAATCTATTTTTTGACTCTCAGCCCTTTAAATCTCTATTTTGATAGTTAATACAAAGCTGAAAATACTGTCAGATTTTGAAGGAAACCTTTAAAAATGGTTTAACAGTATAGTTGGGAATACTAAGATTTAAAAAAGTATGGATTTGATTTGCTAATTTTGGAAAGAATGTGTGTATTTATTCTTCAAGGATTGTCTATTTTCTCACTTCAGTCCTGTTTGCTTGGTGAGGTTGCAAGTTTCTCCTCATGTCATCATAATCATCCCCTTGATTCCTATTGTGGTAATTTGTCTGTCCTCCCAAAATGGTAGGAGTTACTGAGCAGGGTTTCTTAAGGTCCAGAGAATCTTCAATTCCAACTGAACCTTCCATGGGAGAGGGGCTGTTTGTGTTACCAGACAAGGGAGTAGGTCCTGGGTTGGAGGGTTACAGTGTGATTCTACTCTTCAACAACACAGATGGGCAAGGTGAGCCTAATCAGTTACTAATGTTCCACCAGTTGAGAATCAGAGGCATGGACCTGATGGTCCCTGTTCCTTAGCCAGGAAAAGGGGTCTTGAGATTATTTCAAGATCAAGACTGAAAAAAGTACTTCATAGACACCATGAATATAGGCAAGAGATCAGTGTTTATTGATGAACAGATGAAGAAGAATGTTCCAGGGTGACCTCTCTGGGCTTGAGAGAGGGAGTCTAAGAGGTGCTGGGATTAGGGACCTAAATAGGTATTAGCACTAGGGTTTGAGAATAGAAGAATTAAAAATATGGGCAGAGAAAACAAGGAACATGAACTTGGCTAACATCCATTTATTGTTGTTAGTTGTGGGCATCAATTTCCTGCAGCTCTGTGGTCACACAGGGCTCACCATATCCAGGGTGAGCATTTCATGGAGGCTGTGTGCCTGCAGCTCCACTTTCAACTCCTTTTCTCAAGGTCTGGACTCCCTTCCTCTGAGTTTGTAACTCCCTTTCCTTCCTATAGCTACTAAGTTGATAAGTTGTGGAAAGATCTTAGAAGTGATGAAATCATTCATGGCAGTAGATGTCTAGACCAAGAGCCATCAGATTTCTAATCTTTTGTTTACCAGCCCATGGGAACAGCAAAAATCTTGCAAAAATTTTGTTCTTCAGTCCTGTTCTATCCAGGGACCCTTCCTGTATCATATGGATAGCTATGAGAGTATCAATCCAAGATTGAGTATGCTTCCATTTTGCTTGCCAAATTTCTCCTCTCAAGAAATCAAGTTTCTCCATTTCTATTTGCCTTGGTACTGATGTTCCGCCCATTCCCCTCTATCTATCTTTGATGTTTTCTAGTTTCTGTGAGTGAGAAACTAATTTTCATCTGTTTCTGTTTTTTGTTGGTCATTTTTCTGTTTTGTCAAATGATGACTTGGAAAGAAAGAATTCCTTAGGGCACAATTGAAAGAATATGGTGGAAATAGGATTAGAAACACATTCACATTATTATTAAGCATTAGATAAGTATTTTTGCACAGATAATATTAAGTTTTATAAGTATTACCCTATAATCTAATATTATGCAGTTGGGTTTTAGCTCTGTCACTTCTTTAGAAGAGAGTATCATATGCAATTCTTGATAGTCATCTTTCTAAAAGAAGGTGAGGAGATCAGGAGAGACCTTGATAAAACTGAAAACAGATCTAGGAAAATGAAAAAAAGTAAAAAATATATCACAAAGACTGGGGAATTTTCCCAAATGTAGAGTAAGCCTACTCTGCATGCACAAGAGATCAACTTTTATGGTGTTGATAGAACCCACATCTTGACCTCTGAGCTAACCTGTTTGGGTTACTAATGAGTTTTCAAATCTTTGTCATGCTAAGTTGGTACAGTCTGGCTGTTGTCCAGCATAAGGGCTGAAGTCCAGACCTCCCAGTGACTGAGTACAGAAAACTATTAATGCTTTGGAAGTGTTTCAAATCTTTCAGGCCATTATGGGACCATTTGGTACTCTAGAAAGATAATTCACTAAAACAAATTGTAGTGGTATGAAATAGCTAACACACCTCTCCAAGTCAGTGTTTTTTTCTTATTCCCCAACAGGCTAAGGGCATACCAGTTGGCTTTCATCCCTTCCTACCAATTCTCACATTTTCCTTTGAATGTTGACCCTTTTGTGACACTTGGACCAATCTGCCTAATATCAAAGTTGTTTGGGACAAAAGTAAAACAAGACATGCCATAAGGATAGCATGTGGAGCAGTCTGAGTTGAAGCACCAACTGGGCCCAAGGAAAGACCAATGGAAAGCCAGATGTGTAAGAATGGGCATCCTGCTCCAGTTGCTTCCTGTATGTGACCCCCTTCCTGTCACCAGTTCCCCAATCATCTAAACAGGCATAAAAGCATCAATTTGTGAAATAGTAGATGAATAAAGATTCTGGTAAAAAACCTAGATTTTACTCAGATTCTTACAAGTCAAAGTATATTCATATAATAAAAGAAATCTTTGACACCCCTTCCAGGTTGCCGTGCCTGGAGGGGAGGTCTTGGGTAGGTTGCGTCCTCTCGTGCAGTGGGCGCAGTGGGGTGCAGGCCAGCTGCTCCTTACCTCCGGGGGACACCAGGTCACCCTGGCTGCCTCCATGCAGTCTGGGGCTCTGCCTCTTCTGCCCCAGGTTCTAGTGGGAGGGGCCACACCCCCTTCAGGTTGCCATGCCTGGACGAGGCCTTGGGTAGCCCCTCCCAAGCCTGGAGAGCCTGGGAGGGGGAAACCCAGTGGGGATTTAGCCCCATCCACCAGTGGATGCTTATTGCATGGGGCAGTCATCTGCAGCCTGGAACGGCTGAGGCATGTTGCCCCCAGCCCCTAGCCAAAGGGGGACTTGGACGGCACAGGCATGGCCATCTGGGCACCACCCCCATGCAGGGAGGTAGCAGCACGTGGGTGAGGTGGGGGGTATTCCCCTTCCATTTCACTCTGACTCCAGCCAATCTTCAGGAGGAGGAAGAACATACATAACACAAACTCCATCATAGAATGGGTGAGGGACCAGGTAAAAATCCAGCTGACAAGCCTGAGCTGGACATAGCAGATGTACAATCGAAAGAACCAGTGCATGCGAGACAGGAGAAACAACTATGGATACATGATACCACGAAGTGTACCTATGTGCTCACCGGGTTTGGAAGACCCAAGACCTCATTTTGGAGATGCCTTCTAGGAGAGCAAGGAGCCCTTCTCACACCACAGGAGAGGAAAGAAAGACCAAAGACTGGGGGCATCAGCCCTACAGCAAAGCTGCAAACTGAGGCAGAGGAGAGGATCTACAATGGCCAATTACAAATGCCTGTATCCTTATTGCAGCACTATTTATAATTGTAAGCAACTGAAATGTCCGAAAACAGATGACTGGATGAAAAAGATGTGGTATATATACACAATGGAATATTACTCATCAATTAAAAATGACAAATTGGATGATTTTATAACATGGATGGACTTAGAAGAAATCATATTAGCAGAAACAAGTCAAAAAGAAAAAGACAGAAACCAAATGGTTTCACTTCTATGTGGGACATGGGAAAGATAAACAAAAAGCCAATGAAGAAAAGTCAAAACATGTCAACAACCAAATTAAAGTACACAACCTGGGAGTGGGGTTGGGACAGGGTGGGAATGGTCACGGAGCGGGGGTGAACCCTAGAGATCACAAAGATGTGAAATTTATATATCAATAAATTATTTAATATTAAAAAAAAAAACAAATACCTGTGTCCACGGAGAAACTTCTTCACCAACACTGGCAGTGGGTGAGACTCCCTAAATCTGACACCAGAACCATAAAGTAAAGCAACAAAACAACAGAGATGGGATTGGAAAAGATAGCCCCCATGAGAAAGACCATAAATAAATATAGACTGGCTGCCCTATGCAAACTTAAGACTGAAAACCTCCCAGCAAGGCTCACCTGGTTCCAAGAGCACAGTCCCTCACCCAATGAAAGAACACTACCACAGGAAAGAAAGAGACTAATGACTAGCAAACAACAAAGAGCAGGGTGAGAGAGAATGGAGGGGGCACCAGAGGGAGGGGGGAGGCATCCCAAAAACCATTTACTGAGGTTGTGGTTTAAAGAATATAAATAAATAAAAGTTTTTTAAAAAAGAAATCTTCCTACTATACAAATAGTATATATAGCCGGGCACGGTGGCTCGTGCTTGTAAGCTTCAGTCTATGAAGCGGCCGGGGCTAGGGATCGCGGTTCAAGTCCTGCCTGGGGCCCGTAGCGAGACCTAGTTCCAAAAAAAATAGCTAGGCGTGGTGGTGCGCGCCTGTAATCCCAGCTACCTGGGAAGCTGAGGCTGGGGATGGCTTGAGTCTGTGGTACCCGGGGCAACGAGAGCCTGCGGTTCCACTGGCAAAAATAGCGAGACCTAGTCTCAAAAAACAAAACAAAACAAAACAAAACAAATAGTATATATAGATATAGAAGAACATACCATAGATGCTCAAGCAAAGGAAACCTGAGAGAAGTATCAGTTCAGCTGAACTGTGGAATTTAAGGTAATAGCTATAACTGTGCTCGCTGAGTTAAGGAAAACAATGGATAATGTAAATAAAACATATATCAAAGATTGAGAAGCACAGCAGAGATTGAGAAAATATGGAACTGTTATAACTGGAATGATTGAACCTGGAAATACTATAGTGAATTAAAATATACAATACAGAACCTCAGCAGCAGACAAACACAAATAATAAAGTTAGTGAACTTGAAAGCAAAGTGGCAGAAAACACACAAACAGAACAAGAGAAACAAAGAATAAGAAATAAAGGAAAACAGTGTAAATGCTCTTTGGCATAACTTAAAGAGAAATAGCATCTATTTTATGGTGTGGGGAGGCCACCAGGAGAAGAGAATAAGAATGGGATAATATATTTGTTTTACAAAATAATTGCTGAGAATCTTAATATTAATCTTGAAAATTTACCAGGTGTCCTCATCCAAAAGATTCAAAGAATTCCAAACAAAATAATATCAGACAGACACACTCCAAACCATTGTAATAAAACATAATAAAAATATTGAAAAATAATGACAAGGAAGGAATATCAAAAGCAGCAGAGAAAATTATAAAGCAACCTACAAGGGAGCCCCAATTAGACTGTTGTGAACTTTTTAGTAGCAACCTCTCAGACAAGAAGGAAAAGCAGGAGATATTTAAAGTCCTTAAAGGTTTCCAGTCTAGAAATTCTGAAAGATTTACTTCCTATAAAGAAAGTTTACTGACAAAGTAAAACTAAAAGAATTTATTAACACTGAGCTGCAGATGAAATAAATACAAAAGGGCTATTATAAAGCAATGAAAAAACAGATCTTGAGGTAACAAGACACACACAAATTATACAATGTGGAGGAAGAGTAAAATTGGGGTCATTTAAAATGAGTTTGAGATCAGCCCGTCCAACGGACAATGTATAAATTTAAGGCAAACCATTCAAAATACCAGCAATGTTCTTCAACAAAAATTATTAAAATTTCTATGAACCATAACAGACCTCAAATAGCAAAAGCAATACGGAGAAAAAAGGAGAGAAACAGAGGCATCGTGTTACTTGACTTTATACTATGAAGCAACGGTAATTAAAACAAAAAGATAATGGCACAGAAATAGACACTTGGATCAATGGAACAGAACCAAAGTCCAGAATAAATACATGTATATGTATTTATAAATTTAATTCATGATAAAAGAGTCATGATCACACAACGGGGACTGGAGAGTCCCTTTAACAAATAGTGTTGGGAAAAGATAACAGCGATGTATATCATATCCCATCCCATCCCATCCCATCCCATCCCATCCCATCCCATCCCATCCCATCCCATCCCATCCCATCCCATCCCATCCCATCCCATCCCATCCCATC
>PVHY01031697.1:0-12436 GCA_004024945.1 Uropsilus gracilis | reverse complement strand
GCTTGCAGCTAGGCCTGGTGCCAGGCAGGGCCCAGGCAGTGACAAGCGGAGGCGGGCCGGGCCCCGAACAGGTCTCCTGGTGTAGTGTCACCCTCCCCCAGTCACCGCCAGAGCCTGGGCCTCGCCACCCCACTCCTGGCCACGGCCTCAGCCTGACGGCCAGGCAGGGCGGAGCGGCTGCCAGCTCTGCCTGCGGGGAGGGGGGCTACCCGAACAGGGCACAGGGCGTCCCTCCGGAGAGAGGGAAATGTCCTCAGGCTGGACTGCGGCCCCAGCTGCCCGACCCCGTGAACGCACTACAACCGCCTGGCTGTGCTCCTGAAGCAGGGGCGCTGTGCGCGTGCAAGGAGGCAGCAGCTCCACGCCGCTGCTAGACAAACAGGGGGAGCCCAGCGGCCTCCTGCTGCCGGAAGGATCCTGACCAGGTACCCCACCACCTACAACCGCCCAGCCGCGTGCTCTCGCCAGCTGTCTGCCCCCACTCATAGGGGCACAAGGGCCTCCTTCCAGGGGACGCGTCACCCTTGTTTGGGGAGGTACATCAGAACAGGTGGGGGGGCACCCTCCAGGGAGCCCGGGCAGGGGAGAGGTCATGGCCTGCAGGCAGCAGTCCCAGGGCCATCAGGGCGTGAGAGGAAGGGCTGAGTGACAGAACACTGGCCTAGTAAGCCTCTCCTCAGAGAGGAGAGGAGACGGAGCCCAAGGAGGAAGAGGGATCTGCTCTAAGCCTGGGGGCTCTGGATCAACCCCCCCCCAAAGAAATCTAAACATCCTACTGCAACCTCTGCCGGAGGCCGTACGTGCCACCCCCAAAGCATACCAGCCCCTTGAGGGCAGGCAGCTCCTCCGGTCCCTGCTTTAACACAGCGCCAGGAAACAACTAATTAATCAATCAATTAATCAATCAATCAATTAATTAATTAAAAACCCAGGGACAGAGAGCCTCACTGCCAGTGCGCTGAGCTCCTTCTAGAACCCAGAGAGGACTGGCCCTCACCAGGTGCCAAGCTTGGGCACAAAGGTGTCTGAAGAGCAAGGAGGGAGACCGGAAGTGGGGAGGTCACCCCCAGAGCAGGGTGGGTCTGGGGGAGGCCCAGAAATACCTTGATGCAGGGACGCTGACTTCTGGGCCTGAGGCCAGCCTGGCGCCAGATGGTGCCTTCTCTCTGGGGCTCCGAGCTTGGCGTCGGGTAGGACGTGGCAAGGAGCAGCTTCTGCAGCTGAGGGTGAAGCAGAGAGGCAGGAAGAAGAGCTGAGCCACAGGGCCGGGGGTGAGGAGGAGGCCAGGGCAGCCAGCCCCTGGGGGCCAAGCCACCTCAGCCCTGTATCACAGGACCCCAGAAGAGCGGGAGACACAGGGCGACCTACATGTGCTTCAGTACAGGGAGGACAGGAAGCAGGTCTCCAGGGATCCTGATACGCGTGAGCATCCCAGACAAAGTACCCTGGATCGTACCCACCCGTCCTGCTGCCAACACAGGAAGTCCATACTTCACGGGAGCTCTCTTATGGAACATGTGTACACACACGAGATCAGGAGGACTGGTGGCACAGTGACACTTCAGTGTGGGATCCCCGCTGATTGCTCGTTTGTGCTTTTTACCTATTCCTACTACTTCAAAAATCAACTTACTTACTTTACTTGTTTATTATTTATTTATTTACTTTTTGAGACCAGGTCTCACTATTTTTGCCCGTGGAACCGCAGGCTCACGTTGCCCGGGGTACCAGAGACTCAAGCCATTCCCAGCCTCAGCTTCCCAGGTAGCTGGGATGACAGGCACGCACCACCATGCCCAGCTATTTTTTGGGGGGACTAGGTCTCGCTACGGACCCCCAGCGGGACTCGAACCGCCATCCCTGGCCCCAGCCACGGCTTCCTAGGCTGCCGCTTACAGGCACGCGCCACCGTGTCCGGCCTAAAAAATAACTTCTTCAATGAAACAAAACTTGCAAACGGTGACCAATGGCCGGAACATGCAAAGCAAGACTCCTCCTGGCTCAAGGTCTACCTTCTCCCTCCCAGGGACAACTATTAGCCACTTTCTCAGGCTCCACCAAGAGGCGGGACGGCATCAGACACGAACGCGTCTGTTTACGCCATCCCCAGCTATGCCCAGAGCCGACGCGCTCAGCCCGCCTGGGCCGCCTACTTGTGTCATAAAGTCTGCAGAGACCCCCCGTCCTTCAGCGCTGGAGATAGGGGCAGCGTGTTCTGGCTGGCCCAGAGACGGGAGCGGGCGTGCCTGGGAACTGCCCCGAGCCCCCACCCCGCAGCCCATGTGCACCACAGCTCAGGCTGAGAACAAACGCACAGCAGGGTTTCCGCACAGCCCCGAGTGTTTCCTTGGGGCCAGGCTGCTCCAGCAAGCGATGCCAAAGGCCCCCACACCACAGGTTCCTGCCTGTGGCCTACGGAGCTCCACCACCCTACCCAGACCCCGACACGTACATCTGCGGCCGTGCTTCTCTGGGTGCGCAGGGAAGGCACCTGGAGCTAGAGGAAGGGGCCTGGCTCTGGCCCAGCTCAGCTCCAACTCTGTGAGAAGGGGGACGGGTCCTTTCCCTCCCTGGCCTTGGCGCTCGCACAACATAATGGGGGCAGAAGGACGGAATGAATGGATCTGAGCCTCGGTCGGCTCAGGAGTCCCTCTAAGAAAATGGACGGAGCCGTTGACCTGAGAAAAGCCCAGGGCAGCAGAGGTTCACGAAGTCAGGTTTAAAAACTGGACATCTGGGTAATTTCTCGTGGTCTTACCGGAACTCTGTGGGGAAGCTGGGAGCCCAGAGGGATAGCCTGTTCCTCTGCGCCCAGCACACGGCCTGAAGCAGAGATGCCATAAGGTGCGTGGGATGGAGGCAAGCAGGGCGTGGAGGGGATCAGCCTGTGGCCAGCAGGGGTCACTCTCGGCCTCTCTGAGGTTCTGGACCCTCAGGAGACCTAGAAATATGGCTCTGAGAACTCCTCTTGCAGGGTCAGGCCGTAACTCCTATTCAGACGACTCCTGTGTACCCGGCACTGTGCTGAGAGCTCTGCCTGAGTCATCCACCAGCCTCTGAGAACAGCGCTACGAAACCCGACCCCAGGCACCGGGAGCTGAGTGACAGCGAGCAGGTGTCTCAGGGACACACACTCATGACGGGCGTAAGCTCCAGCCCAGGAGGCGGGACTGGACAGGAAGCAGAGCCCTATCAGCAGGAGCCACAGCGTGGGGCTGAACGGACGCCATGCTTGCACATAGTAGGTGCTTCTGAAGGTTTCTTCCGGGACAGCTTGAAGACAGTGAGGACAGGGGTCCCAGGCCAGGAGTCAGAGGACCTGGGTTCCAGCCTTTGCTGAATGACTAGCTCTGTGACCGTGGGAACGCGCTGC
Organism: Uropsilus gracilis; assembly: GCA_004024945.1. Lineage (NCBI taxonomy): Eukaryota > Metazoa > Chordata > Mammalia > Eulipotyphla > Talpidae > Uropsilus > Uropsilus gracilis. The sequence goes on along the minus strand of PVHY01031697.1, from coordinate 9,063 downwards.
GTGTTTTGGCCTCAGTTTCCCCACGGCTGGACTGGAGGGTCGCCAAGGGCCTTTCTGGAAGCTCTCCATGGCCTAAGGCTCCTCCAGCTCCAACAGGCTCTGGCTGGACTCTAGCAGAGGCTCATCACTTCCCGAGGTCCAAAACCCTGACGGGAAAAGCAAAGCCGAATTTCTCAGCCCATGACATCGCAGCCTGTGGCCCCAGCAGCCACAATCACAGAGGCCACAATCACAGCAGCCAGACCCCAGCGAGAGACTGGAAAATGCTGACCTGGTCTCAGGTGCACACGCCACACCGTCACACACAGACAGCACCATGGCTCCCTGCTGGGAGTGTGGGCCAGGACGGCTTGCTTGGAGGACAAGCTGCAAGTCTGCCTGCACTGGAAATCAGGGTGTGCAGACCCGGGGACTGCCCTGGTAGGGATCTGTCCACTTATAAGGGGCAGAGGCCCGTGCTGGGGCAGTGGCCGCAAGACTGCGTGAATAGGGCTGGGTGCGGTGGTGCATGCCTATAATCCCAGCTACTGGGAGGCTGAGGCCAGGGACCCGCTTGAGTTCGCGGGTTCCAGACGACCCTGGGCCACATAGCGAGACCTAGTCTCGAAAATGCAGCCAGGCATGGTGGTGCACGCCTGTAATCCCAGCTACTGGGAGGCTGAGGCTGGGGGTCGCTTGAGTCTGCAGGTTCAAGACTACCCCGGGCAACACAGCGAGACCTGGTCTCAGAAAAAAAAAAAAAGACTGTGTGAACAGCGAAGCTACAAGCACGTAATTCTCCATGCGCCAGGGGCTGTGATCCATCCAGACCAAGGAGCACCGGGCGGTCAGCAAAAAAGGGTGACACAGCTGCTCACCCGGAAGAGTTTCCAAGACACGCGGGGCCCTGACGTTGGCGCCGTTTTGTGACTAAGGAAGAAGGTAGCGAAGGAAAGCCACAAAACAGACCGGTCACCATGGTTACCGCTGGGGAAGGAAAAGTCACTGCGAGGGGGGTATGGAGCTGCGGCTTTTAGGGAGCCGCCACCTCCCGCTTGACTCTGGCTCCACGCGCCTGCACCGTCTTCACCGTCTTCAGGAGACGGCCTGCACCGTCTTCAGGAGAAGGCCGCATCCAACACGCATTACGGCTCATCCCCAAAACCCAAGGCCTCGGGCGCAGGGCACACTCTGCAGAGAGCCGGCCAAGGGGAGCGGGGCGGGGGGCGGGGGGCGGGGGGGCGGGGGGCGGGCTCCCACCCCGTCCGCACTGTCCTTCATGCAGCCACTGCTGGCAGGCACGGGGCGCTGTCAGGAGCTGGCGCTGGCTCCCGGGCGCCCGCCCCCCACACACACACCCCACAACCAGATGCCGAGTCCCAGCCCCCACCCGCATTTTACCGGGAAGAGGTCCTTACCAGCGAGAGCTCGTCCACCTCAGGAGCCTGGGCCGGGGGTCTCTCCGGGGAGGGGCTGGGGGGCGCCGAGGAAGGGGCCGGCGAGGCGGACGTGCAGGACAGCGCATCCCCGCCGCCCAGGGCCGGGAAGGCGCCTAGACCCACGTCATCCTCGGGGAGGTCGTCCAGGGTCTTGGTGAGCGCTGCGAGGAGGGCCTCATTCTCGCTGTCGATGATCTGAGGCAGGAGCGCAGGACAGCAGAGAGGACACGGTTCGGTCAGTTGCCGGGCCAGCATGGTAGAGAGTGGCTCCACACCGCGGCTGCACCCCCCTTGCCAACCCCCCCCACCCCTCCAGCCCCCCCATGAGATCTGAGCATCGCTGGAGCAGCCGGTGCCCTTGGTAGCAACACCAGCGTCCAGGGCTGTAGCAGCAGCAGCAGCAGGTAGTGGTGGCAGGGCTCCGCCCCGGAGTCTCAGCTTTGGCTCCGCCACTCCTTAGCAGGCGGCCTCTGGCACAGGGCTGTCACCTGAAAGGCGCCTGTCCCTGCCACTAAGGGAGCAGCTCCCACCACAGCCCCTGAGGTCACCCCCTTGGCCGCAGCTTGGGGTCCGAGGCCAGTCTGTGCCACCGGCAGCACCACCCAAGGGGCAGGGGCAGGCCAGGGAATGGCCGAAGCTTCAAGGTCTGGCCAGGGCAGTGGTCATCGGGGAGGTGGTAATGAAGCCGTGACGTCCCTGGGGGTCCCCCGGCCTCGCTGGCCTGAGGAGCGCAGCAGGTGTGGAGGTAGGAGCTGCACTGTGCGGCTGAACCCCAGAACCCACACTTGTCAAGCGGGGGCCCTTGATAGGTTAGTTTCCGCATCTCCTGAGCGGGCCAGCTAACGGTGCCTTCTTCAGACGGTCCTGAGCACTGAGCTAACCGAGGCAAGGCTCAGAGAACTGGCACAGAAGGTGCCCGTGACTACAGCAACGGCGGTGATTCCGGCAATGATTCCTGTTAATGCTGATGGTGGACCGGGGAGGGGGGGGGACGGACGATGACAGGGACGACAGTGGTGTGATAGCCTCCCAGCCCCTACCGGGCACACACTCTGGAGAATCTTACTCTGTGCCTGGCACTGTCTGGGCACCAGTTATGATGAGCTGGCACAGCCCCTGTCCTTAGAAGCTCACCCTCAGTGAGAAGGGCGCGACATAAGTCAGCAAACAAGAGTAAGAAAGGCTGAAAAGGAAATACGAGAGCTACGATGGAGAATAAGAACAGCTAATGGGTCGGGCGTGGTGGCACGTGCCCGTAATCCAAGCGCTGGGAGGCAAGAGGCCAGGGATTGCTCGAGTTCACGGGCTAGGGACTACCTCGGGTAACAGAGCGAGACCCGGTCTCAAAAAAAGCAGCCGGGTGTGGTGGCAGGCGCCTGTAATCCCAGCTACTTGGGAGGCTGAGGCCGGGGATCGCTTGAGTCTGTGGGATAGGGACTACCTGGGCAACAGAGCGAGACCTGGTCTCAAAAAAAAAAAAAGAGCAGCCCCTAAACTTAAACTTGCAAGGTAAGACGAGTCCAGCCAAAGTGGAGGACAGAAGCTTCGGGGAGAGGGGAGCTGGCATGGAGCAGCGGCAAGGAATTCAGCTGCTGCTGGGTGGACGGGCTTGATCGGGTGTCTCAGGCAAACGCACCCCAGCAAACCCCACGGGGGGGGGTCAGCCTTGCCTGCCCTTGGCGGTGGAGGGAGCTACGGCGGGTGGGAGGAGTGGGTCTGGGCCAAGAGCACAGCAGGGCAGAGGCAGGATGGAGACGCACACGCCGCGCACAGGCGGACCCGGACGTCCTTCGCGGGCCCAAGCGCCGCTCTCGGGACGAGGGCAGCAATGCACGGTCCACCGAAGCGGAGGCCGCAGCTCGCCGGGCCTGCAGCGAGGGGCGTCTGTCGCCTGGTGCCTCCGCCAGCTCCTTCCCACCCCAGGCCGGAGGCTGATCCTTTTTTCAGGAAGTTCCTCCGCAGAGCCCATCTCGTGCCGGCCTTTCGGCTGCACGGAACCTACTCCAGGCCTTGCAGGGCGGAGCCTGGGGCTCTGGGGTGAAGAAACAGGCGTGTTTGCCATGTTTGGAACCGAAAGCCTTGGCTGGATCTGACCCAGGTCCTGGACGGGACTTTCGAAGGTACTCTGGGCTCCTGGACGCTCCTGCTCCAGCTCCAGGCCTAGTCCCCTGCACCCCCGGGGGCAATCGGATGGGGGTTCAGAGCTTAGGGTCTGGGGCAGGTAAGCTGCTCCCCTCTGGGGGAAGCTGGTGCAACCTGGCTACCCCCATGAGGCCTCGGGCTCCGCCCTTTCCTCCTCCAGGAGAGGGAGGTGGGGGCCGGAAAAATACCGGGGTGCAGACTGGGGGGGGCTCCCCTCTGGTTCATTCCCACCGCAGCCATTCCTCAGCTTGACCGAGAAAACAACCACCCAGATACAGATGCACTGGAGGAGACAGAGAAACAGAGGCCCCGAACACACCCATCACCTGCCCGGAAAGAGCAGGGTCGGACTCCAAGACACAGGATGGTCGTGGACGAGAGTGAAGACGTGTCACCAGGAAACACCGACAACGTTTCTGACGCTGGGGCTAAACGCCCCACCCGGAGACACTTCACCGTGAGCAAGGAGCTCCCCCACCTCAACGGGGGAGCAGAGCCACAAAGAAGGTCAGTGGCCCACAGAGAACTGTGACCTGGAAGAGAGGAGTGAGCCAGACCCACCACCGGCTGAGGTCTGTCCCCACCGGGACCTGCCCCATGGCCGCTGGCTGGGAACTGGTTTCCCAAAGCCAGTTACCAGAGCTAAGGAGCAGGGAGAGCCCTCAGGAGGCTCCGGACACGCTCAGAAGGGCCGCCTGCCTGCAGGGTATTCATGGAGACCTGGCCAGCCCGGTCTGCCGTCCCCCAGGAAGGCGGGACCTCACCCCGGAGGACAGTGCTTCAGAAAGAACGCAGAGACCAACGGGCCAGTCATCAGCCAGCAGCTGACGACGACGGGAAAGGAAGCCGAGTGACCAGAGGGGCGGCCAGGGGAAGGGGAAGAGGGAGGAGGGGAAGGACCGTGCCTGCAGACACGAGCTATGACAGCGAACAGAAATAAACTAAAACGAGTTGATTTTTAAGAAACAGAAGGAAGACGTGTCCCTGCAGCCGCCCGTCCAGGCCTGCGACGAAGCCAGGCCCGCGAGCAGAAACGGAGCCATCTGCAGGGCGCTCCCGTGCCAGCTCTGCGCGGGGGCGGCCGGAGGCTGATTCGCTGAGTGGAAGAACGACAGCCAGACACTGACCTCTGGCCACCAGGGAGGGACCGGGAGGGTGTCTCAGAACAGCTTCTAGAGGGACGCCTTCCGAAATGACGTCATCAGCGCTAGACAGAACGGAGGTCCCTCTTCACAGGAGCACAGCGATGGCCTGACAAGCTGCGGCAAACATCGGAGCTGGGAGGACCCTGGGGGACGCTGAGGGACCCCGGGCCAAGCATGTGGCTGCATCTACGGCTCCCCTGTCACCAGCCAGGGTTAGCTCCTTCCACACCAGCATCGTCCTTAACCCCGTCTCCCAGCGACGCTGTCCAGGCGGCCCAGGAAGCCTCCCGGCCACCGCTTCTAGCGTGGGGACACCTGTGAGGGGTGAGGTGGGGTCAGGCAGTCAAGAGTCAAGGAACTCCTGGGCCCAGGCAAAGAGCTGGCACAGAGGCACCTCCACGGGGAGCTCGAGACACACCCAAGAGGCTGAGCGGAGACAAATGCCAGCGAAAGGCCTTCCCTCCCTCGCACGGGGACAAGCAGGACGCTGACCCAGGTGAGGCCAGCGGCTCTGAGCCGGCCGGGGAGAGGAGCGCGTCCTCAGCACAGCGTCATCCCGTCCGCACCCTGGGTAAGACGTCACCCCTCTCCTCTTCCCGGGCGCATGAGCTCAGGCCTCCCTGCTCTGCTCGGAAAAGGAGTGCAAATTAATGGAGAGTTAATCAGCTGAGGAAGGGATATTAATAGACGCGGCTCCACCCCCAACCTTCCTGAGCCGAGCTCGAGCTGCAAGAAAAGAAGCCTTCAAGAAATCCGAGCGAGAACGCTCCGTCTGGGGCGGGCGAGCGGCCTGGCGGGATGATACGGAGCGGAAGTGGGCGCCTGACAGGAAGGGCCCTTGGAAGCCTCCGCTGTCCAGGGGGATGAACCGGGGTGTGGGGAGCCAGGAAGTCAGCTTCCCCCATGCCACGTCCTTCCCGAGAGGAGGGCCGCAGACACCACGGGAATCTCAGAGGACGGTGGCTCTCCCCCAGGCCGGCTAATACCGTAACACAGTCCACGCTCCTACTCCGGTGGGGAAACTGAGGCCAGCCCAAGAGAGCCACCGCCACCGGCTACCAACACACCGCGAGGGGGGAACCAACACCCGCTCCCTCCGGAAACAGCAGGTGCTGACTCCGGCCCCATCACGGGCCTCCGAGTGTGCAGGGGGGGCCACCGCCTTGCGCGTAGCCTGGGGACGGTGGCTGCGCTCCCCGTTGCCGGTCACTTCCCCAGCTGGGGCACCACTGACGCCAGCAGGCTGCTAGGACGTGGGGGGCTTGACACTGGTCGAGGGTGGAGACCGACGGAGTTGGCAGCGCAGCCCTGGAGGCCCGGCTCAGAGCCTTAGGCGTGGGCCACGGTGGTCGTTGGGCAGGAAAACGGTCACACGCGAAGGTACCCTCCAAGCCGAGGCCTGTGTAAATGTCCCTGAACACACACACCTTGATAAAGTTTGTTTGTGTATCTACTTATTTATTTAGTTTTTTGAGACCAGGTCTCGCTACGTTGCCTGGGATAGTCCCGATCCCGCAACCTCAAGCGATCCCCAGCCTCAGCCTCCCAGGGAGCTGGGATTACAGGCACGCCATCGCGCCCGGCTGCTTTTTCAAGACCAGGTCCTGCTCTGTTGCCCGGGGTCGTCTTGAAGCTGTGGACTCAAGCGATCCCAGGCCTCTTGCCTCCCAGCGCCTGGATTACAGGCACACGCCACCACGCCCGGCTACCTTTGATAGTTTGATCGACGTTGCTGTTTTAACACCCAACAAGAACGGTCCTAACTACGCTGCATCGGGTCCCATGGACGTGGTCTTCCTCGGAACGCCGTGCTGTGTGAGTAGTTTCCGAACACGGGTGACCGACACGCCGCACGGAGGGCACCACAGTATGAGAACCTCACCCCCTGTCTATGACCCACGTCTCTGCAGCGTGAGGGTCCAGAGGAGGACACGGCGTCTGTCCTCAAGGAGACCCCAGTCCGAGGGACGCACGTGGACGCACACATGGGAGCCCAGGAAAGGAAGTCACAGCCAGCACCGCAGGAGGAGCCAGTGCGAGGGGAGGGCAAGGAAGGCCTGAGTCACCAGACACGTGCTGAGCATGGAGGCGTCCCAGCTCGGCGTGACGCCGCCACGACCCCCACGTTCACGGGCTCCCCTGGGCGGGCGGCCAGCGCTCAGGCTCACCATCACCACGCGGGACGGTGGCAGGTGAGCTACAGGTAGGGCAGCTCGCCCGGGAGAGCAGGTGGGAGCCCGGGCCTGTGGGGAGGGCTGGGCTGCACGTTCCGCCAGCCCTGGTCAGCCTGGTCAGAGGAGCCTGCCTTCCTCTGTGGGAGGGGGTCCAGGGACGGTGGTGGGCGGGCCAGCCGGGGGTCCGGCCAGTCTCTGAGCAGGCCGGTGCCATCCAAGGGGCTCCCTGTGGCAGCTACACCCCTCACATTGGTCAGTTCTCCACAGGCCAGGAGCTTCTGGGAGGTGGCAGCGTGGCACAGGTTCCCATCGTTCAGAGTGGGGGGGTGTCCACCTAGAGGCAGGATGAGAGCCCAGGCCTGGCGGTCCTACAGAGCGGGCAGAGGGGCTGTGTAGCAGTGACCGTGTATGTTCCTCTCGACTGCGGTCTTTGCTGGCCCTTGCTGGCGGAGTGACGGGGCAGGTACTCAACCTTTCTGAGTTTCACTTTCTTCACCCACTGAACAGGCGAGACCCGTCTTCTTCTGCTTGCAGGCTGGGATGGTTTGGGAAAAACCCAAACCCCTCACATGGCCCACGAGACCCGCATGGTCCCCGCCCACCTCTCGGCTCTGGCTCCCCGCACCTGCACCTGAGCTTCCAGCCTCCAGCCCTTCTACCCCCCCAACATAGGAGCGTTCCTGCCTCCTGGCTCAGCCCAGCACACGCAGCTGCCCTGGCGGAAAGCTCAGTCCTGCCCGCTGATCTGCGTATGGCTGCTTCCATCTCAGACATCAGCCACTTGGCTTTTGTGTTCGCTGACCGGGGGCCAGACGAGAGACACAGCCATGTGTCACACCGATGGACACAGCGCCCAACGCACAGACGGACTCCACGAACATTCGGGAAGAGAACTGAAATCTGCCAGGACCGTCTGACGACGCACTTGGCACACACAGCCTTGTTGTTATACTATTATGATGATGCCAGACAGACACAGCCGTCTTGACGGGGGAGCCTATTTCCAGGCAAGAATAATGACTCTGAATGTACCCACCGGCCGGCTTCCGCGCAGCCAGTCTTATTTTAGCCCTGACCCTCCATGCCACACGCCCACATCCACACAACAAGTGCACGCACAGCTTGCTTTATCTGGAAGCCGATCTCAGACCTGTTATCCCACATTAGAGGCCCCCATGGCTGGGTGTGGGCACACAGGGCAAGACTGGCACAAATATGCATGGCGGTTCCTGGCCCTACCTCCTCCTCGAGACCCTCCAGGCTCCAACTGGAAAACGGAGGCGACTGTACTCACGCCTGGGGGTTGCTAAGAGAATTAAATGAGCTAATAGGTACAAACAGAGACAGCCTGCCACAGGGCGGCTGCTGGGCGAGTTTGAGTGGAGCCCCACACGGTGCCACGTCGCCATGGTGATAAGCCCAACTTATCAGGCAGCAGCAGACTGGGCTGGAACGCACTCAGCGACTGCACTAGGCTCGTGCCCAAGTGCTCCAGCCTCAGCTTTCCTCATCTGTAAAATGGGTTGGGGACTCAGCGAGCTAAAGCACAGCAGGGAGGATGCAAAGCCCACCCTGACCAAGCAGGGCTCGGGGCTCCTGAGAACACAGAGAGCAGCCTAAGGGCCGGAGCAGATCAGTACAATGACAGGCCAACCAGGTCTGGGGCAAGGTGGCCGTGCACTGAGGCGGAAGAGGGGACTCGGGGGAGCCAGGCTTTCAGCAACAGAGACAGGCACAGAGGCGCAGGCCCAGGAAGACGTACCTCGAAGAGTTCCGAGTCGTCGGGGCTGTACTGGCAGGGCTCAGTCTCGGAGTTCTCTGGGCACCACTGCAGCTCCCCGAAGCAGGTGGCCGAGTCGAAGTCGCTGGCATCCAGCTGGGAAAGGTCGAGCTCCGGAAAGTCGGCGTAGAGCTGCTCCTCCCCCGGCCCCCCAACCTGAGAAGACAAGAAGGAGGTGGGTGGGAGCTGAGCGTGGCTGGACCCAAGGACGGCTCTCCTCCCCTGAGGTTGCCAGCCTGACCGTGCTTGGGCAGGATCTGACTTCACCAAGTGACCAAGTCAAGGTCTCACCCTCTTGCAGCTGTGGCATCTACCAGAAACGAAGCCAGGTCCTGGCAATACGGATCCCCCAGCCTGCTTCCCTCTGCCCTGCACCTCTGTACTCCTCCCCACCCCTCACAGCC
>PVHY01031696.1:0-12437 GCA_004024945.1 Uropsilus gracilis | reverse complement strand
GGAGGGAGGGAGGGAAGGAGGATAGAGAGGGTGGACGTACAGGTGAAACACAAATAACTTTTAGGGCAGTGCGGTCCTTCTATGTAGTACCGCAGTGAAAGTGTCTCCTGTAATGAACTTGTCAAAACCCATGCAATGTGTGACACCAAAGATAAGTCCTGAGAGTAACAATCAACTTCAGTAATTAATGTATCAGTATTGTTTCATCAGTTGTGATAAAAAGATCATACTAATGCAAGATATTATTGCTAAGGGAAACTGGATTTTCTGGACTTTTAGGTCAATTTTTCTGCAAACCTAAAACTACTCTAAACATGAAGTCTAATTAGTCTATGAAGTATATATGCACATATGTAATTAAGTGCATATATATACACATATGTAGTGATATAAAGTGGGAAAAGTTATCTGACACAGACCCATAATAATTTCTCTTCAGTGAAACACTTTCCAGGGAAAATGTCTCCTTCCCAGACCCTGATCTGTTAATCTGCATTAACAGGCACTCTGAAAAATAAGACAAAGTATTGTCAGACTCTTGTTGCTCATAAAACATGTTAGGAGATAAAATACATCTGACTTTATTTTACCATGCTGAAAATTTATAAAAATGAGCAAACTTCCTTGTTTCCCTGGGATAATCCTGATTTAGACCTGTTTTCCTGAAAGTAATTCTATATATACATTTATTAATTTTTCCTACATCATTGTAGCCTCCATAGTTCTCCTGCCATTATGTGACCCATGAACTATCCCTGGTGTTTACCTCTCCACTATTTTGCACCCCCTCCTTCCTCTTTTCTTTCTGTATGCTTCAGTTCTATGATTAGCTTGAACATAATTATTAACAGAACTCCATTCTAACTCTGACTAGTGTCCTGATTTGACAATAAAAAGTATATTGTTGTACCTTTTAACTTTTTCTTGGAAGGGAAGAGGAGGTACAGACTATCATAAATAGATTCTAGTCGTATTTACCCCAGTTTGTCTGTTTAGACAATGTCTGGAACAAATAGGTTAGACTGAAAACAAAGGTGTGTCTATGAGGACCAAAATGTTCCCAAAACAAATGACTCTATCAGATGAAACTGTAACCTAGATCTTGAAGTGACAGAACGTAATTTCTGTGCTGAAAAATCAGCTTAAACAGTGTGAGGATTGCTGAAGTTGAATTTCAGGGCATGCGAAATACTCAAGAACTTGTCCCACAGAGGGTAAGGCAGAGAGGGCTTCTGGAGTGGTCTGTACTGCCTTCACTGTGGATGGATGAAGTGCAGAGCATGGAGGCCTTGTTTCTACATCAGCATACTGCAGGGCAATCCCAGAAGTTATTTTTCTAACTTTCAGGACTTTACAATACCCTTCATTATTATCCATTCACATAACAAATATGGACTCTTATTAGACATAATAATAATTAAATCAATAAAATTCATATAATGGTGAATGCTATGAAGAGTATTGACAGAAGGATATGGGAAAAGGGAGGACTTCTCCCAAGAGATGATAGTTCAGTTAATTCTGATGAGGTAAAGAGACAGGCACATGAAATCTTGAAGGTTAAGCCCATAGCCCCTTAGGTTCTAGTGAAATTGCTGAATAAACAGTGTCCCCAGAGGAAATATGATATTTGAATGATTTTTCTTGATAAAGAATAAGGAAATTAGCCCAAAGATTTTCTCATTCCATTTCTGAATGATACTGCCTCTTAGCTAATTAATGAACCCTTAGCTAATGTTATTGGCCAGAGAGTCTATATGTAGCCTTGTTATGTGGCTTAGGCTTTCTTACAGCATGGAGGGGAGGGTGGACAGCATATGGAGAGAAAGAGTCAGGTAAAATCTGTATTGCTTTTTATAACCTTACTTCAGAAGACATATCACATCACTTGTGCTGGACTCTCAGTCATAGTAGTGATAGATCCTGTCCAGATTTAAGGTAAGGGAACTTCATTGAAGTCATGGTGTAAAATGAGTATGTAGACTAACATAGATCGGCACAACTATCTCTAAAAAATATAATTTTCCATAAAGCTTTATCTTTCAAGTTTCTTATTCTTGTATTCTTCTGATTTTCTTTTGTTTCTATACAATAGATGCCCCCAAGAGCTTATTAGGCAACTGCAAAGAGCAAAGATGTAAAAGAAACTGAGTAAGAATCATCATTGGTAAGCAGGCTGACAGGAATGCCTAGCGATTCATTTATCAGTAATCTTTGTCCTTTGTCTGTGATAGGTATGAGTTAAAATGGGTCATTGTCAGATCAGTTTAGAAAACTTTGATTTAAAGAAACTAGGAGCATTTTCTCTACTTCTCATGTTTTAGAACACTGATATGTATGTGTTCATTCTAGAGGGAGACATACTGTTCATTTCTCCATCCCATCTGACCATGGAACCCTTTTCGCATGCAGCTTGTGGAACCATTTAGGAAATTCCATTTAGCCAATTTGTCCTAAGAGAGGTTATAGTAGACCCACAAAGCGGGACATTTCATGAGTTTATGAGGGGATGGAAACATTTTTCTCGTCCAGCTGAAGCTGTGAAGGAATGTAACGTCTGCTTTTCAACTTTGGTTGGCAAAATGTTGTACTCTATGGTACCTGAATGGAATAGCTGAGCTGAGTGTATTAAATGTGTTGTTTCTGGTACAACAGAATTCAAAACCAGAGTCCATTAGCATGACTGCTTCAAGGGATTACCTCTGATGTAACCTTTCAGGGGTAAGGCTGGTTCATCTACAAATGACTCAGGATGTGATCAACATAGGAAGCCAAGCCAGTGAGTAAGGAACCAACATATGTTGCTGACGGAGCTCAACTTTACTCTGCCTCATTTGACCAAGTTCATTACCTGAGAGTGATGAAATGAGGCGAAAGAGAATGTCTCCGAGACCGCAGAGACACACATAAAGACTGTAGGTTAGAAATCTAGACCAACCTCAGGATGCCAAGATTCCACTGAGAGAAAAGGGAAATACATCTGTGGAAATTAATGAGAAACGCAGATATTCCATGGAAGTTCAGAACCTGGAAATTCGCAAGGCCAGAAAAAGATCTAGAGGGACATAACAGAGGGCAAATTTCATAGGAGTTTGCAACACGATATTTGAGATGAAAGGTGCTTGATTTGCTTTCAGCAGAAGAGAAAAAGCTTCATTTCACACACTATGAAAGGAACATTTTCCTTCCTTGGGATAGTGGTAAGGCCTCACCATCTTTATATTTGGTGCCTTGTCACAGCAGGGAGTAGTTGACCCCACTATAGTTTCAATAAGGTATAGAAATATCTTTGGGCCTCAGTAGACTGATTCAATAAATCAAATTCTTTTGGTCTTGGGGTGTCTTATCTCCTAAAGGTTGCTTTTGGACACACTCGGGAAGACTGAAAATCCTGGAAGATTTCAAAGCAATTCTTTCAGTCCACAAGTGAGAGACTGGAAACAACTGAGAATGGGAGACATTACTCCTTCAAAATGGGTTGAATTTTACATTAGGCCTCTTGTGGACTGCCTAAACATACTTTGCCTTTGCCCCTAGAACGTCACGTTAGTTTAAGTATTTAAAAGAGTGCTTGGTCACCTTTTGAAAATCATGAATCTTTCAAGGAAGTTTGGGAAAAATGAGATACTATAGGTTATTATTTAGCAAAATGTTATTAGATGGTTTTCTTTCTTTTTTTCAGTTTTGGATAAGAAGAAAAAATGTGTTTAAAGAATAGAGTGTATTAAGCAAAAGTTGTTACACTTAGGTAAAAGGTTTGAAACTGGTCAATTCACCACAATTAGGATCTTACAACATTTATAAAATGTCTAGTATTATTTAGAAAATCTACCCAAACACCAAAATAATGACTGTTTACTTTTGCCCTCAGTGGATCAAGACTAAATTACTTGTTTTTGGCATTCTAATTTCTCCCTATTGCTGTATTACTTGTTATCTCTTTTTCTAATTTCTTCTCCCTGCTTACTCATTTTGCCTTTTTCTTTCTTTCTCTCCTCCTTCTTTCCTCCCTCTTTTTCTGTTTTTGCCTTTAAATATCACTTCCTCTCTTTTACTTTCTTATTCTACTGTAGACTAGCCTCCTTTTTTAGTCATCTTTTGTTGCTTCTGGTTGCTTTCTTTTTTTTCATTTCCTAGCCTATAAACCATTCCTTATTGGCAAGCAGTATAACGTAAATAGGTTTTCTAGCAATTTCTCTTCTTATTCTTATTCCACCTTGTGGAAAAGGTGAAGGCACTTTCTGAGTACAGGTATCTTTTTCATGAACTATTTGGTGGTGAGTCCAAATTTGGAAGGAGAAAATTGATGTTCACTTATTCATTTATTTAAAAAATACTGATGTAAAAGAAGTGCTAAGATGAAACATAAAAAATGATCTCCATTTCTCAAAGAGCTTGTCAACTAGTAGAGTTTGTTAAATCCAAGTGAGAAGATCCAAGATACCTTAACAACAGATCTTTTTCATAACTACTGTATAACAAAAGTGAGAAAGCTTTCTTCACAGTGAGATCAGCGCGTAATGATTGGATTATTTTTTCAGAGAAAGGATGTAATAAGTGTTATTAGAAAGGGGTACTTGGGGCCACTGATAAAGAGTTTTAAATATAGCAGGTAATATATGTAGAAATAACAGAATACACTTTGAATTTTATAAAAAAGTATTTGAATCCAGGCTTCTCCACACATTCTCTACCTGATTGAACCTCAAGTTCTGTTCTTTAAAGTGAACCTAATATTACTTACTTTCAGTGATATTAAACCTACATTTCTAAGTTGTACAAATTAGGCAATCAATGAAAAATCATTTGAGCAGTACAGGGTTCTCATAAAACTCCTAATGTATAATGGCTATTATTGATATTAGTGTCTCCTTGGAAACTAGCACATCTACTACTGAGAAAAAAAATGAGTAGATTTTTAAACCATCTTTAGGCAACATAAAGTTTTGTATAGATTTTTGTCCTTGGAAGAAAATGAGGTAATGCATAGATACATAAATGTATGTATGTGCAATATTGAAATGTAAGACTCAATTCTCAATTTTTTCCCAAATCCATTCCCTTTACTATTTATGCAGTGCTTATCTGTTTCAATTCCCTACTTCTAAGATATATCAGAGCTAATAGCCAATGAGTCCAGTAACAGTTGTGATATAAATAGCATCTTGAAAAATGTTTGCTTTCTCTTTTTCCTCTTCCATATTCATGAGAAGAATATGCCAATGTACCCTACAGGTGCCAGGAGGAGGATAAATCACCTAGAGTAAAAATACTGCCCATTGTTTAGTGGAGGACTGGAGAACTACCCAACCAACTACAATCAACTTTCAGCCAACTTTACATCAGCCTGCAGATATGTTGTAATCCACTGAGTTTACATATAGCATGGTATCTAGCATTAACATGACAATAGATAATTGATACAACATGAAATATTTAAATATTGTGTGTTCATGTGTGTGTGGATGTGAAAGTCTGCAAAATATTTATTCTATTTCCTGCTACAGGTAATTTTTCTATAGTACTATAAACTATAAAAAGCAATTTAATGTGTTTTCCAAGATAGCAAGCTGTGTATGTTGTTCATTGGGTTCTTCCCCTTTGGTAGTAAACATTTATACCACATTAATCTTTGAAGAGATATGTATTTGCCTTAGGAAACTGAAATCTTATTTATATAGCTTTCTACTGGGTTATGGCCATTATGTTGTAGTTATATGTTTGGTGAATACTGGGGTGTGTGAAACTATGCAACATATTTTCCGTTGCGAAGTTTTAGTTTCTTCCTGAATTCCTGTAAAATATTCATTTCAATGGGACATCATCTTAATTGCTAGGTGTTGATTTGAGCTATTAAATAATATTGCAACTCTGACTTCAGAATTACAATTATAATTAGCAAATTTTCTCATCAGAATCCACTTCAAAGAATATAAAATTGACAATGTCAGAAATAGGGCAAAAAGTTGAAAGAAAAGAGAATAATGTGGGATAGTCTGAAACTTAAGGCACAAAAGGACAAAAGAATTGGGCAGGTTTTATAGCAGATCAGATCAGGGCTTCAGAGGAAGTTTGCTCAGTATTTAGCCATGGGATGAATTTAGATGCAACTTGCTCTGAATATTGCTTAATAAAGAGTAAGTGCTCAAAAGAGGTTGGAAAGTTTTGTTGCAAATATGTAAAACAAAGCAAAATAAAAATAATTTCCATAAAATTTACCCTTGAAGATAAATATTTCTCCCTGTATTTCTGATACTTGGTAAGTCTTTATTATATCTGCATACACTTCCAGGCATGAAATGTGGTAGATTGAAAACACACACACACACACACACACACACACACACACACACACACACAGCCCTGTGGCAGAACTGTAAACCATGAGAAAGGAGAGGAACTGAACCAATCACCTGCTGTAGTCTATCATCCTTGGGGAACTTATCCAGTGTCAATGTCTGGGAGTTGGGTTCCCAATGCCAGAGCTATATGGCACAGAAGCACATCAAGGGACAGACATCAGAAAGGAGACAGCCAGCATGACTGTCACCTCCATCATAGGAAGTGCCACAATAAAGGTGCCTGGAGAACCACCCTATGAGAGGTTCCTGATGTACAAGGCCTGGCTGCCTGCCTCACAGCAAACCCTGAAGATCCCAACAGCCTGGACTGCTGCATTCCAGGAGTATAGGTCCTCATCCAGGAAGGAGGACATTATTCCAGAAAGAAGAGACCAGTGAGCCAAGCATCAACCAATGACTTACAGCAAAAAAGGAGTTGGAGTAAGTAGAGGGAGGATGGTATAGGGAAGGCCACAATGGTAACAATGACTGTACAAATATAACCAATGTTGTATGAACATTAAAAAATAATAAAATGGAACTTAAAAAAATAAAGAAAACACACACAATCACCTTTTTTTTGAGTCAGATGGTTCATATACTGATAACAGTACACAGAGCGATTTCCTGTTGGTCCCTTTCTCCACAGTCAGCATTTTGATGCTTTGCTCTTTGTGGACCACTCAGTCATGACCAGGGAGACTGGTTGTCAGCCATGACCAGGAGAGACCGGTTAGCGTGAAGCTGTACCCTGCCCTCTTGGAGCTCAGACTCTGGTCGAAGTCACGAGATGCAGGCGTGTGCTAACCAGATGGACAAGAATGTTATGAAGGACAAATGACTAATAGAGCAATGATTTCCAAAGAAAGAGAAATTGTAAGAAATGGGAGGGGTGTTTCATTTTCAATTATCTTTCTCATAAACAATTAAAAACTAATTGGGGACGCATGGAGGATGGGAGCCAGGGAACGAGCCCATTGCTTACTTTCTGCTTAATAGTGTAGTGGATTGAAGCAACAGCCAGTTTGCCTTTGGAACTCAGCGCTTTACCTAAGAGGATTCGAAGGTAGCCCAGAGGCGTCCTGGGTTTCATGGAGTAATTTCTGCTATTGTCACTTGGACACCCAGAAATGTATCTGTGGAAAAGTTCAACCATTACATAGATCCTAGAAACACTTAGAAATATAAATCTTTAAATGCTATAAATCCTTAGACATAAAATAATAAAGGATATAATATTTATAAATGAAATAAACTAATAATGTCCTTGTAGAGCATATATATCACAAAATTTGTTAGTTGTATTTATCAATATCTATTGACACTAATAAATTGTATCAATATTATTTATTTTGGAGCATCAAAGTTGTAAATAACTTCTTTAAGTTGGAGAAATGTTTAGAAAATAACTGATAGCTTTTTTATTAATTAGCAAGGTTTTTTTGTTAAATTGGTGGATTGCTCCTTGCATGTAGAATCAATTGGAATTGACAGTTATTTTAGAAGCAAAAAAAGAGTCATATTTACTGTGCTTATAACTTTAAATTGTTTTCTTCTTAGCTGGCAATTGTATTAAATGACAAAACAGTACAATTCTATTGTACTGACTGTACAAAACATATATTCTTAAAAGAAAACCTTAAAGTGTGTTCTGGTCTTAGAACATTTTCTATCTGCATTTGTTAGTCAATAAGTAAAGCGTCACAGAAGAACCTGATTTTTCATGATGGTGGATTTTGGAAAGACATGTGTGGAGAGAGATGGAAGTTGAAGACTGGAGAAGAACAGCACCTATTGATCTAATACCACCAATAATAGTGACTGTTATTAAGCAGCTAGTGAGGACTGCAGAGCTAATATTCTGAGATGCTCTCAAAACAACCTCCCTATAGATTCTGTGTAAAAGACCTGGCTAAGTTTAATTTTGAGTTTAATTTTAGTTACTTTTGGATTAATAGTCTATTATCTCTGGATGTAGGACAAATAATTGGACTTAAAAATGGAGAATTGGACTAGCAAATATTGGACTAACAATGGAAAATTGCTAAAAAAAATAGGGAGAAATAAATTAAAAGTAATTGGAAGGCAGAGGAGAAAATGAAAGAATTACTCTGACATCTAACTCCAGCAAGAGGTTACTTATGAATGATTCAACTAATCATGTAGAAATTTTCAACCAACTAAAGAAGCTTGTTCCTGAGCAATGGGTATGGAATTTATTCCTCTGTGAATTAACTTGCTCTAATCATTAGAGATATGAATTATCAGGTGCTATTAAAACAATAAATACTTTTTTGCTCCACGTATATCACTTCCAAGTATCAAAGAAGTGATAAAATAGATGAGGGAGACAAAACTATGATTATTTTTTCCTGCGACACTGTGGTAGATGATGAAAAATAATTATTCTTTCTGAATAAAAATGTCACAGAAAAGAAACAAATTTAACTGCATTCATATTCATGTTAAAAAGGAATCATGCTTTAGAAACTTTAATACATGTTTCCATAGCCTGATTCTTTGGAAGAAGTGAAACTAAGATTACTCTAATCATCTGTACTTTGGGAGGTTTACTGTATCCTTTTTTCAGTAAAATTGCCTTGTTTAGCCTCATGCTTGAATGTTTTCGCAAGCCTTGATGAGCAGTGAATGGTGTGTTTCCAGAATTATGCTGAGGGACAAAGGACACACAGCTTGGCATTGCTGGATACACATGCTCATGGGTGATAACTTATTTAATATGATATATAGCAAATGCTAAGTATTGGAAAACTTTAGGTAGGAAGATAGGCATGTGTTGTGCGATGAACATTCTGGTTGGTTTTCAGCTTATATTCAATCATACCATCATTCTAAGAGCTGACACATTAAGAATTATTCACTTCTGTATAATCAAAGATTCATAATCAATAATCCATGGAAATAAGATCACATTGTTTCACAATGGAAGTTTCTCTGAGTTTATGCTCTCTGACAATTGTAGGTTCTACTAACATAGATCACCCAAACAATCAGTGCTAGAGATAGGATGAAATGCCACTGTTTTCCAAACTAACCATGTTCCTAAGTTATACCTCTTATGCCTGTGATGTGGTGAGTTCAAGTGGTGCCTCTTTTCTATTGGGAACCAGAAAGGCAGGAAAGGGTCACATATGACATTCTCCTAGCAAGATGAAAACAAGCTCACCCTTTTCCTCCCCTCATTTTACCCTCCCCAGCACACTGGACCACACAGTCACAGGGAAGGAAAACTGCTTTTCTAGAACAAAGTCATTATTTCCTGGAAAATGAAGGGGGAATTTCTTCTAAAGTTCCTTTGCCAACCCCACAGCAAAGGCAATAAAAGTCATTAATGGTGCCTGGCTCCTTTTATTCTATCCCTTTATTTACTTTTGATTAACATTTTACAGTCTTCTATTTATTTTGGATGGATTTTTAAAAATCAAGCCATCAGTTCCCACCCTGGAGGCTGACAGGGAAGTAGCAACAGCTACCTACTTTTGATTGGCTGTGTCTCTCTGCAGGGATCTGCAGACCAACACATTGCTGGGAGGCTTTCAGAATGGTC
The DNA here is from genome assembly GCA_004024945.1 of Uropsilus gracilis. Taxonomy (NCBI): domain Eukaryota; kingdom Metazoa; phylum Chordata; class Mammalia; order Eulipotyphla; family Talpidae; genus Uropsilus; species Uropsilus gracilis. The sequence continues at coordinate 2,528 of PVHY01031696.1, read as the reverse complement.
TCTTCCAAGATTAAAATGAGGCTTTCTCTTACAAGACATCAGTTGGAGGTTAGGTTAAGAGGTTAGTCATGTCTAAGCTCTTTGATGTGAAGTAGAGACCCTGGACTTGACCTTGAAAAGCTCATTTGCCAAAGAGTATACCTTTTGGCCATATAACCTTTGCACATCGGTGCCACCAAGAGCTACCCACTGTAGTCAGAATAAAATTCACACCGGATGTTCTCCACGGTTTCATGTGACCTGGCTCTTTCAGACACCTCTGAATTCATAGCCCATTCTTGCAGTTTAGTTCTACCACAAGGCCTGGGACTCTAAGTTTCTTCTCCTTGAAGTTTTCTTTCCCTCATTTTATTTCAAATTACAACTTCAATGTTACTCTTTGGAGACACTTTCTCATCCTCATCCCTATTAACTAAATAAACCATTCATATCATCACATCACCTGCTCTGTTTCTTTTCCAGCATCTATTAGTCTGTCATTTCTTTGTTTATTTACTCACTTATTTGTTGTCTCTCTTAACAAGTAACATGTAAGGTCCAAGATGACAGATACATTTGATAGAAATGACTCTATCCTTATATTCAAAACACTCCCTGGCAAAGTCACCAATAAAATTAAAAAAAAAATGTTTGATGAGCTAGCAGAAGAATTATTGCTATCATACCATTAGCATATAATATCCAGAATGAATGACTTTCAAATAGCCTCTTTACTTATAATAGATTCTATGTTGTTGTTTGCACTTCACATTGTCCCTCTTTCCCCTGATATGTCCCCATCCGTGCACCCTTTGTCTATCATCCTCTTCCAAATTCCACTTACTTATCATCTTCATCACCCCTTTTGACTGTCCCCCAAAGGATTGCATGCTCTCTCTATTCTTCAAGTTAGAGCACTAGTCACAGTGGGTGATCACATCTCCTAGAGGTAGAAGTGATTCTATTTTTCTAGGTATCCAGAGTGTCCAGCACAAGGGCCACCTCCTTAGAGCCCTAGTACATATTTACACAAATGTGTAATCAGAATGTTTTTACACAGTTCAACGTCACCATCTTTCCATGTCATACATAAACACCCATGACATCTATTTGTTGAACACATGATGCATAAGTAGAATCATAGAATGCTGTCAAACATATGAACTTTATTACCTTTCCACGTTGTGCATAAAACGCCCATGATGTTCCACAGGAAAGGCATAACTCATCAGCCTAGTTCTTTTTATATCTCTCTGTTTAACCTAGTAATTAACACCCTTTGAGTGCTTATGTTTTGCCAGGCTACAGCTGAGACCTGTGTTTGGCTAATTTCCCTCACAACTGCTCCAGGAGGTAGGTGGTGTTGGAACCACTATCGTACAGTGACAAAACCCAAGCTGAATTGGCCACCATCACCCAGTGACTGCCAGGCAATTATGAACAGCAGAGACTTCACTTACAACAAGTTTGACATTTAAATTACCTCATCTCTTTCTGCCCTTGCAGATTCAGGATGGGTGCCAATATTTTAAAGACCTGATTAGATTGCTACTCTTTGTAAAAACCTCTCTGACCTCACGAAGACCCAGCGAACACATTCCCAGTTACCTGTTGTAGCATACTACTCTGACCACTTGAGCTTGATTCTTTCTTTGTTTCTTCTTCTCTGGGTTCTACTAACCCATTTAGCATTAGCTCCCCTATTCCTTATCATTTCTTCTGAGGAGTTGATTGAGTCCCTTTTGATGCATCCACAGCATTTGATACTTTTTAACTTTATTATATCTCTCTCCACTGTGAATAGTATTGTTTTCTTTTTTTGGCCCTTTTGTAAGAGACAGAATATTAAAATTAGTCTCTGTTTCTTTGTGCCCAACCCGGTGTTTAGGATATGCTTTGGAATATGTCATACTGTCCACAACAAACATAAGACTTGTTAAAAATGAAAGCATGAAGAAAACCATTGTGTTGAGATGAAAAAACACCTCACTATGCTATTTTTGGGGAAGATCAGTGGTACTTAGTATATCTGAGCATATATATACCATATAACTCAACTATACTCTCCATGAACCTCTATACTAAACAAGTTGGTATTTATAGTCATCAAAAGACTTGTTTTAGAAGACTTAGAGTAGTACTATTTGTAATAGTGCTGGAAATACCCTCAGAAAGCAGAATGCATAAATTACCACACAAAGATGTACTATACAGTCATGGAATGGAAAACTGAAATGGGAACTTGGATAAACTGATGCATGACATGGATGAATACAATGAACAGAATATTAAATAGCAAAAACAAGCCAGACACAAGAGTATGTCTGTATGGCTTCATTTATATAGAGTTTCAAAAGTAGTAAATAAATCTGTAGAGTTAGTAGTCTGATGAGTAGCTACCACTCATGGGAGAAGTAGATCTGAATGGGGACACAGTGAGGGCTTCAAGAGGACAGGTAATCTTTTGTGTTTAACTTGGGAACTAGTTAGACAATTGTGTCCACTTTGCCCCCCTTTCTCTCCCTCCCTCCCTCCCTCCCTCCCTCCCT
>PVHY01031695.1:0-12442 GCA_004024945.1 Uropsilus gracilis | reverse complement strand
TCACTTAGTGTAGTTCTGAATATCTTGACCTTTCTTAAGAAATATTAATTTCTCTACCTCCAAATCCCTCTAATAATTTTATAATACCTTTATCAAGGTATTTTTACAATAATATCTTTATTAGAGAATTAACCATAACATGACTGCTTATTTGTTTACCTATCTGAATTCCTTCCTGAATTCTATTTCTCATTCTTCTATCAGGGTTCAAGAAACAAAGGAAGAAATAATTCCCTGATTTATTAGGTTTTCTTCTCTTTTCTATTTTATTTGAGTTAGGATCCTATGCTATCTTTGTCTTTTCTTCTTGTTTGGTGACATAGAATTGGAATATTTGATTTCAGGGAAGTACACAGTTCCCTCAGAATCCAAAAGAGAAAATTTTGAAAACCGGAAGTAGGCAGGATGGTATTAGTAAATAGATGCAACTCTGAGGATAATTTTTACCAGGAATTCTAAGGAGAGAATCAACTGTTTCCAAACAAGTGCTTTTCTTTGCCTCCCAAGTTAGAATGCAGTTAGACACTCACATTTGACAAGCTACTGGAGAGAATTTGTCTCATGACAAAAAGGAGATCACAACAGTTCTAAACTGTGCTATATTCTTCAGAGGTAGCTTAGTGCAACCAAGGTCAGGGTAAACAGAAATAGACATATTGCTCCTTGAACTGAGTGCAGGATAGTACAGTTGAAGGATTTTGAGGTTTGCATTTAGACATTCCTAGGGGCACATATAAGCGTTGCTGTTTATTCACAGGATGTCCTTGAATGGGTTATGTAATTTCTCCAAGCCTCTCTTTACTAAAGTCAACATAAGAACAAAATAAAGGTTTCAAATAGCATAAAACTTATCAATGTCTAGTTCACAGAAACACCTTTTAATGTTATTTCCCTTCTTTTAAAAAAATGAGACTTATTTTTACTTTAGGATTTAAGTATATCCAGCAATCTCTTCAAAATCATAATGAAAGTAGCTGGAAGTTTCTTAGTTTCTCCACTCTTTAGATGTGAAGTACTACAGAACGCATCTACCCCATCATAATACATGTGAGATGGAATTAGTTATCTCTGATGGACAAGTTTGTAAAGTTCTGAGTTAGAATCCTTTTAAATGATGCCCCCAGATGAAAGCAAGAACAAAAGAAACCATTACTTGGATTTAGGACAAAATGTTTATAAAGAGAGAACTGTACATATTTTCCATGCTGATGATAAGTACTTCTTCTAACCTGGAAATTAAAACATGATTATTTAACTGAATACCATAATTTCCATTCTTCATAAAGCTTACCTTGTTGGAGGCTTTCAAAGTTTGTGTGTATCCAGAAGCAGTGAAAAATTCTCCCACCTGTCTGGATTCTTCTTTGAGTGTGACTGAAATAGCAAACAAGCTAATATCAGACATACTAATAGGAGCAAAAGAACAAATTTAGTTAACACACATATGGAGAATTATTGTGATTGTCAATTCTAAAGTTAATGGGACAAGCTGGAGTATTATATCCTGAGTTAAGAAATGGAATAGGGGCTCACGGTGACAAGAAGAGAATGGGAGTAGGGGTCTCACACTATAAGGAACGGGTAACATGACTTCATATAATAAAACAGCCTCTACATGTTTGTCCTGTTAAGACAGTCTTGATCAATAAAAAGACTATTTATGAGCATGTTTCTAAATGTATATAATCTTCATTCTTTGAGTGTATGATAACAGTTTCTCCTAAGAACCATGGGATCTAGTTTCACCTTAGTTTTACATGCACAGGTGACATGTTGGAAAAGGCCTATCTGGAAAAAATATGTCTAAATATTTTTTCAAGAGACCAGTTCTACCTGTGCTTTTGTTTTAATTTAAAAATAAATCAGTAAGTATATAATTGCAACTGGACATCTGGAGTAAAATGCCCCACATTATAAGAAAATTGAAAATATTCTGAATTTTTCAGATTTCAATATCATAAATAACACTGTTAAGTGACACTAATAGCGGGATTAACCCTGGATAGTGCTAGTGATGTTACATTGTGGATAACATCTCAACATATATAGTATTTTATTAAGATAACACAAGCATAGTATGACATAACTTGGTTACCTCTACAATTTTGAAAGGTTAATTGAATTGTTGAGTAACATTGTAATTTATTCTAATTTGCTTAATTGGGATTCATCCTTCTAATAGTTTTAAACATTTTTGCATACATTAAGGTCTCTTAAGGTAAAGCCTTTATTTAAACCAAATGCTCATTTGTGGCCACTTTCTCCATTTTAAATTTGAACCCCATTGTTAACAAAATGTCAAACACTTTAGAAATCTTTGCGTTTAAAGATCATTTTTCTGATAGTTGAAGTCATCTTGTTCATATTATATCCTGGGAATGAAAGTCCTTGGTTATTCAAAAATCTCACCCCTGTCTTTTAGACATGGTGCAGATAAAACTGCAATGCATTTATGGGTGTGGAAATGCTGCCAAATAAATTCCTAGGATTTCATTTTTATATGGGCAAGTAAGACCTCTCTGCATCCTAAGAAGAAAATTTGATGAAATGTAAGTGTTGGTACAGAAACCCGTATATTAGAGTAGAATCTTCCCATAGGAGCAAGTGGCACCCTACCCCCACCATGAACCAATCTCCCTGCTTCTCATTCACTACAGGTGCCATCGCTTTTCCATCAGTTATAAAGATCATTTTAAGTCAAGAGATAGAGCAACACTTTCAGGATGAGATGTTGTAAGAATTTTTCATGCAATTATGCCAGAGCTCAGAGAACAAAATGAGCATGTAAGTGATTAAAGGAGAGAAACTCATGCGTTCTAGTGTTAAATCCATGTCACCAGTAAGCGGGTGTCTTTTTCTGTCATTTAGAATTACAGGTATGAGGAGCCAACAACCAAAATATGTTTTCAAAGTGTCAAAACATAATTATCAGGAGGTAAGATCATAATTCTTAGCAAAATATAAATAACTTATGTGCAAAATATTCTGTTTAACTTATTAACTACTGGAAGAACCAATAAGATATTAAGAGCTGTTCAAAGAAACTTTAAGATCATATATATATATGTATATACATAGATATATATATATCTATGTATGTATATACATAGATATAGATATATATATGTATGTATATACATAGAAGGTTTTTTGTTTTTGTTTTTGAGATAGTATTTGTTTGCTACACTGTATATGATTCAGAGGTATAGGATCACATTTCTTCAGATGTGTGTCACCACACTAAACCCACCACCAGGGCACCATGGTCTACTGGGCATCCTCTACTTTTTGTTCTCCATGCTCCCCCTGTAGTAACCTCATTTTTACAGTTTGTATTAGTTTATTTTGTGTAACCCTTTGATTTGTTTCTCTGTATTCTATATATAAGTGAAATAATCCTATATTTGCTTTCTTCTTTTAACTTATTTTTCTAGACATAATCCCCTCCAGTTTTATCTATATTGTCACAAATCATCTCGTTTTTACAGCTGAATAGTAGTCCATTATACATATATATTACATCTTTTGCTTGTTTATCTATTTATTTATTTATTTATTTATTTATTTATTTGTTTGTTTGTTTGTTTGTTTGTTTGTATGTTTCACATCTTTGTTTTCCCCAAGGATCACACACCACCTTCCCTCCCTGACTGCTTCCTCCCATCTCTTCCTTCCATCCCTTCTCCCAGTTATGTTCTTTAGTTTGGTTTATAACTTGTTTGGACTTTTCCTCCTGGCTTTTTGCTTGTTTTTCTTATTACCCATGCATTAGTGAAACCATTTGGTTTCTGTCTTTTTCTTTCTGGCTTGTTTTTGCTAATATGATTTCTTCTAGGTACATCCATGTTATTGTAAATTCATCAAATTTATCGTTTTAAATTGATGTGTAACATTCCATTGTGTATATATGTCACATAATTTTCATCCATTCATCTGTTTTGGGATATTTGATTTTTTTCCAAGTCCTTGCAATTATAAATAGTGCTGCAATAAGCATCTGAGTACAGGTGTTCCTTTGTATAATCATTGAGGTCTCTTTTGGGTAGATTCCCAGAAGAGCGATTGCTGGGTCAAATGTTAGTTCCATTTTCTTTATTTGGGGTCCTCCACACAGTTTTCCATAGTGGCTGGACCAGTTTACATTCCCACCAGCAGTGTAAGAATGTTCCTTTCTCTCTGCATCCATGCCAGCACTTATTGTTACCTGATTTTTTAATGTTATACCACATCTTCTTAATCCACTCCTCTATTATAGGGCACCTTGGTTGTTTCCATAGCTTGACTATTATAAATAGAGCTCAATGAACATAGGAGTGCATATAGCCTTTCCAATAAATGTTTAGCATTCTTTGACTAAATGTCAAGGAGTGGAATTGGTAGATCTCGTAGAAGATATATTTTCACTATTTTTTAAAATTCAATATTGTTTTCTGTAGGAACTGGACACCAACAATGTATGAGGATTCCTTTCTTCTCCATACACTCTCCAACATTTGTTGTTTCTGACCATTCTTACAGGAGTGAGATGGTGTGTCTTTGCGGTTTTGACTTGTATTTCCCTCATGATGATAAGAGATGTTGAGTGTATTTTTTTATTAGAAAGTTTATATATATATATTTCACATCATTTTAAACCCTGGGGGTCACCCATCTTCCCTCCCTGACCACTCCAGCTGGTCCCCACCCTCCCACTGTGTACTTTCATTTGGTTGTCCATTAGTGAAACCATTTGGTTTCTGTCTTTTTCTTTCTGACTCGTGTCTGCTAGTATGATTTCTTCTAGGTACATCCAGGTTTCCATAAATTCAGCAAATTTGTCATTTTTAATTCATGAGTAATACTCCATTGTGTATTTTTGTATGCCTGTTGGTCAGCTGCATATCTTCTTTGGAGAGTGACTGTTCAGTGCTTCTGTTTTTGCTTGGGGTCTTTGTTTTATTTTTGTTGAGTTGACAATTTTTTTCATGATGCAGAGCATGTTAGTTTGATGTAGGTCTATTTGTTTACATTCTCTTTTGTTTCTCTTGCAGTTAAGAGATGAATATAGAGTCATGTCATTGAAACAAATGTTTTTGGGTATTTCTTCTTGTTTTCTTTTATGTATTTTGTAGTTTCTGGATTTGTATCCAAATCATTTTTTCTCTTTCGAGTTAGTTTTGAATTCAGTGTGAGATAAAGGTCTCATTTCATTCCTTTGCAAGAAATAGGTTCCCACCGGGTACAATGTAATGGATCTTTATTCCCCCTCCTTGGCAACTTTGTGTTCACTATTTCTTCTCCCATTTTCTTCCCCTCAGCACTTCATCTTCCCTTTTCCTCTCCCTTCCCTCCTTTGCTTCTGCCTTTGAAGAAGAAGGAATCATGATCTCACCAAACATTTGCATATTTAGCTATACTTTTTTATTATCTTTTCACCACTGGTTCAATATTTTTTCCTAACTATGAAAGAAACACAGGTCTGTGGATGTTGCTCTATTTACATATTTGAAACTAGAATATCTGACCAGTCTTCCTCTGGTCAGAGTACAACTTCCTCATTTGGTTTTAACATATTCTAACTCTGAATATAAAATCAAGGTCACTGTTTTAATCTTGAGCATAAAAGGAAAAAAGAAGTTAAATTGCATTCCCAACTGAAAAGCAGTTATTTTCACCTGGTTAAAACAAGAAAAGGTAGTTACAAAGCTCTCCAAATATCATTTAATAATAGAGTCAATATATATTTGATTCCTCCAAAACACATTTCCGAAAGTTCTAAGCTGCTTAACATATGAGTTGGTAATAAACACTGCAGAATTCATAACGATAATTCTGCTATCATGACAGCAGTATGCTCAAGGCAATATGTAGTTACTCTTTTAACATAATTGATAGCTTAGCATATGCGTTTTAGTGGTAGGTGATAAAAATTTACATATAAAAGTTTATATCTCAGTATAACATGGAGGCAATGTATAAAGAGATAAAATGATTCATTATAGGAGAAAGAGGATACCCTCATTTGGTGTACCACAATACTGTCCAGTCTACATGGGAAATACAAATCTGTCACACAACTCTCCTATTCAAGTCCTCCAAAAGACACAGCCCTCTCTCTGGCTTGGAGAGCTCTAATGACCTAATCCAGAGGGTTTTACCTGGGGAAGATTTGGTTCCCCTTAACACTTTCAGTAATCAGTTGGCAAAATCTTGAAATGGTGTTGATTGTTGTCACTAAAGAGAAAGGGATTGCTCTGACATCTAGGTAGGTAGTGGCCAGAGAGGCTGTTAACCTGCTACCCTGATAGCTCCCTTAACAAAGAATCAAATGATTGTAGATATCACCTAATGTAGAGCGGGGGGAAGTCTTGATTCTAACCCCCCTCAATCTTATGAATTCCCTCATATCCCTTGTGTACTTGTTATTTTGCTATGGGACTGGCCTTCCTTCCACTCCTAGACTGACTTCTCCCCTTCTCACATCTGGTGCTCCATACTGTTATACTGCCTAAAAATTGTGCTCAAGACCCTCTTTTCTTTGCCTGGTAAATGTTCTGTTCTTGAGCACTCAGCTCTAAAGACACTTTTCAGAATACCTCTTCCGCTAGGTCGTGTAGCTCTGTGTGTGAGGTTTGGCATCCTGTCTTTTTCCTTTGTAGCTTACTTTAAGTTTTTAGCTATAGGTATGTTTACTTATTTGATTAACATTTTCAAGGTTGGGCATGGTGGCACATACCTGTAAGTAGCAGCCTAGGAAGCCGCAGCAGGGACCAGGGATTGCAGTTCGAGTTCTGTCCAGGGCATGGTAGCAAGACCTAATTCCAAAAAAATAGCTGGTTGTGGTGGCACATGCCTGTAATCCCAGCTACCTGGGAAGCCAAGGCTGGGGATTGCTTGAGTCTGTGGTACCCCAGGCAACATGAGCAGGGAAAAATAGCGAGACATAGTCTCAAAACAAACAAAAAAAATATTTTTACCCTTCATTAGGTTCCAAGGAAAAAAAGGGCTTTGTTTCTTTGCTCACCTTAAAATCCCTAATCCATTGTAATTTCTTCTAAGTAGAAAGTTCTCAATAAATATTTTTGATAGATAAATAAACATCTAAGCACATACCCAAAACAAGTAAATAAACATATATCTTATTTCAAGTAGAAAAGGATACCCACTGTTTACCTTACATTGTCACTAATAATCCTGGAGAAATTCTGAGAGGATAATTTTGATTTTAGGATTTGTCACATATTTTCAAGTTTTCGTAAATGGAATGAAGAGACTAAACTTTGAGGCAGTTAAATCTTTTATTACAGAGCTTGATGGGAATATGCCCTGGACAAATTAATTCTCAACTTCTCAAAGTTAGTTATTAACATCAAAATTCTGTCAAATCAAAGTTATCTTTCTTACCTGCACAGTACTTTGATTTTAAGAAAATGATATGCCATTTTGCCCATAATGAGATGGGAAAGGTTTGTTTAAAAGCTTTTAGGTTGACAAGCACCAATCTAAACACATGCCCCAGTTTTTGCATATTAAGAGCAACTGTTCTGTCTCTTCTCTGGAAGTTATAGGAGAAAGAAATAAAAGTGAATACTAATTGTGAACATTTTTTTGAATGCTTGCTGTATGTCAGACATTGTGCTAATGCATTGTAAGAATTAGTTTCTCCTTAAGCTGCCCTTATGAGAAAGAAAGGACTCTGCTGTTATCATCCTAGCAACCTGGTAAGGAAAAGAGGCATTGAGAGATTATGGATCTTGCTGAAACTCTCCACTAGCGTCACAGATAGGAGAGCCAGTGTACTTTCTCAAGTTTGTTTGGCTTAAAACCTCTCACTAGAGTTTTCAGAAGAAGAATGTAGCATTCATGGAAAGAAGAGAATAACAAAATAATAGAAACTCTCATTGTTTCTGAGGGGGACACTTTTTCCTAGTGGAATTTGCCCAGAAATAATTGCCTCTTGTTACCTGGACTAGTTAAACATGTGTTCTAGAGTGAAACTTCTGAGCATGTTGAGATCTCATCCCCAGGGTCAAACCAGGCATGACTGGGGCCTCAGGATGACAAGGAAGAGATGACCACAGAGATTGTGGGGCCTTGGGACAGTTTGTATGGAGTTGTATTCCTCAAAACTTTGACTCCCAGGTCTAACTAGTAGCTAGAAACTGCCAGAAAGCCTTTTAGTATTTCCATGCACCCTTCCTCACTCTGGACATTGCAATCAAAATTGACATACCTGGATTTTATTTATTTACTTGTGTTTTTATGGTTTCTGCTATGGCTGCCTGTTTATAGGCAGCATTTACTCTGGAAAATTGTGATGCAAATGCAAGAGAAGCTGTCAGGTGAAGACACAACACCTGAAAAATGGTAGATGAGGACCAGAGAAGTCTTACCAGATCTGATTATGTGGAATGGATTTTATACCCAGCATTTTCCCTATGTTCCTATATCAGATATTGCAGGTAAAAACTTTGTGCTTTCCAGAGAAGACTCACACCCATCCATGAGGTCCTGGCAGGACTTTTAATTATAGTAACAAGTCACGAGCCCATACACATACATACATGCTACTGCCTCTCCAGCCTGGAGCATTTGCTGCAAGAGGATCACTTTATGATAGCTAAGCTGCAGTTGAACACAATCATATGAATTAGAATTGTCCTTGTGATGGTAAGTACATAGCTTGGGAGAACAGTCTTCTTTCTGCTGGGGTGGTGAGGCCATCAGAATGAGGTGGTGTCATCTTCTCTGGTTTCACACAGAAGTCTAATGCAGGGGGAAGTGAGTCAGCACACAGAAGCAAATAATTGAATGTTGGAGAGGAAGAGAAAGAACACTGGTGGCATCATCAGCATGATACTGTACCTCATAATTATGTGAAGCAACAAAGCCTTGAGAATTTTGTGACATTGGGAAGTATGTCTACACCCATGAGCACACTTGCTTCAGTGACTTGAAAATCAGCATATTGAAAGGGCTGTTGAATCATTCAGATCAGGAAAAGCAACATGCAGGGAATGAAGTCTGCCTGGCCCCCCGCTGAACTGGGTTTGCCAGGGACTCCAAACAAGCACTCTGCTCAAGCTCCAGGAATGAGTCAGAAGAATGTGCTGCTGGAAAGCTGGAATGGGACTGCAGCTCTTGGTGGAAGAAGGGGTGTAGGATGAATTCAAGCAATGTGAGTGGGCTGAGCACTTCCTGAAAGTGGGATGAGATTTATGACAGAAGGTAGAAAAGTTCAGAGTAAAGACACAAAGTAAGTAAGCCATGGACATTTCCTTCTGGAATATGGAGAAAATTATACTTAACTACACGCTTTGGTATTGTCAATTTTACACCATAATTGTCTTAAGTGACCCAAAGTTTTCAGGTTTTTTGATATCTTTTTTCCAGTCTGTGTGTTATTGGAGTTTTTGAAAATAAACGAAAAGGTTGGGGAAGGACAGTGTGTCCTGCACTAATTCAACCTTTCTTCCTACACTAGGATTCTGGAAAATCATCCATGAAGGAGCTAGATCATGCAAGTGAGGTGGCATCAGGAGCAAAGGCAGCTGTGGTTGGGAGCAGACAGCAAACAGAGATAGAAGCCAGTGGGAATGGACTGCTAAAGATGCTGCTGCTTAGATCATAGACTTCATTCTTGATGTGTGACAGAAAACTGACCCTTGAATGAAGCTGGGGAAGCAGAGGGCAAGAGGTAAGGAGTTGTACCAGAGATGAAAATATTTGTATGATGGTCACAATTGAATTAGACCAGTCAAAGTTATAGAACTGTTACTGAATTAGGAAATGAACAATCTTATATGAGTTAATTCCTTTCACAGAACTTCCTTACTGAAGACTGCATTTCTTGTTATTCTTGTTCTTGCCATTTCTGTAAAGAACTGAGGAGCAGGTAATTTAAAGAGGGTTTCCTTCAAGTCTTCGTAGCAAGAGGTTATCCAAAGGAACCTTGAAAATCTATGAATGAAAGCATTTCCTGCTTGTCTCTGCTGGTGCTACCATGGATTACAGGAGACTCTTCACTCTTCAATGATTTTTTCTCAACTGTAACTGTCTGGTCCGAGGGCAGAAAACAAAACTGACACACCATTGCACTTCTGTCCCTTAACCTTGCCTCAAGCAGAAGATTTATCAATAGCTTTCCCATCCAACATTTCTGTGCTGAGTGAGGGAACACAATGCCACTTAATGATAGAATCAAATAATTGAACTTAGGCTAAAAAATAATTATGAGGCAGTGTCCTCATGAAAGTCTTTACATGGGAAAGTGATGCAAAGGAGCACTCTACTGCAAGTCATTAGTGCTCCATCATGCTATGATGCTATAGTGACCTAAAATAGTTTCTGGTCATAAATGTACTTGGAAAGGTAGGAAACCTGAGGTGATGCATTGAGGTAAAATAAGGTCAATAAATAATGTTAGAATTAGTTTGATGCAATCCCAGCTATTTATGTTTTCTTTCTTTTTTTTTGCCAGGTATAGATGTGTCCAGAAATGGATTTCTCACATGTAATTCAAGGAGGGTTTTGCACAGACTTTCCTCTATGTATTTTATGGTTCCAGGTCTTACATGCAACTTTTTTATCCATTTTGAGTTGGTTTTTATACAAGGTGTGAGGGAGTTGTCCTGGTCCACTTTTTTTTTTTTTTTTCATGTCTTGGTACAGTTTTCTCAGCACCATTTATTGAAGAGACTGTCCTTGTAACAATGAATATTTTTGTTCCTTTGTCAAAGGTTAGTTGTCCATGTGTGTGTGGTTTTGTTCCACCCAGCAGTCCCACTACTGGGAATCTACCCAATGGATACAAAAACACTAATCCATAAGGACACCTGCACACATATACTTATTGTGGCACTATTTACTATTGCCAAGACATGGAAACAATCCAACTGCCCCAAAACTGATGAGTGACTGAAAAAGATGTGGTATACTTACACAATGGAGTATTATGCATGCATCAATCAAAAATGACAATCTTATGTCATTTGTAGCAACATGGATAGAGCTAGAAAAATCATCTTAGCAGAAATAAGTCAGAAAGAAAAAGAGAAATATGGGATGATCTCACTTATATGAGGGATTTAGGAAAAAAACAAACAAATGGACAAGAAAAATATAAAACTACCAAAAATATAGAACTGAAACACAGAGTGAGAGAAGGAAGAAGAAAATGGGGGAGGGGGAGGGCACAAAAGATAGAGATCATTCATGGGTGATAAGGTGATGGGAGAAACTCAGTGTACTTGGAGTAGACAATGATGTAATACAGATATATATATACATATATATACACAGATATATATGTACAGCAATAAAAAATAAAGTTAATAAAATAAATAAATGCCTCAAAACAAAACAAAACAAAAAGCTTGCTGGAACATTAAAAAAAATAGTGTTAAAATTAAAACCTGAGGGAGTTCATTTGAAGAAGATCCTCATATCATCCTCATCCCTCTTTCATGGTGTCTGTCATGATTTAAGGCACAATATGGAAGCTCACTAACGAAAGGGAGGTAAAATATTATCCTTGTTTTTCCAATGTGTGAAGCAGTAAATGTATAGAGTTGTCAGTGTCTTCTGTAGCTAATAACAATGAAAATGGTGCCACTGACACGTAAAGAAGAGCTCTGTCAGGATATCTTCACCTAGGCAAAATAATTCTTTATTGTTGCCCTGAAAATATGAAGAGAAATTTCGCTCTCTAACTCACAGGAGGGGATACAGATTTGATTTAGGGAAAACAACACTATTCTTCTTCATTTCCTCAGTATGTATTTATTGAACCTCTCTTTTATGCTACAGACATAATTTAATCAATGATAGGGCTAAATTAGTGAATAAGATGTGCTCTGATGTGAGACTTATGTATCACAAGGAAGGTAGAAACAATCAGTAGCAATATCAGCAAGTAATAGCTATAACTGATAATAGTGGATTTGTTCCAAGAGGATCAGGGTTATTCTCTAGAAATCATTTTCTCTTTGTAAACTTCAAAGACATAATGACTCTTTCACCAAACTATATTTATGGAGTGTCTGCTAAACCCCAGATGCTGTGCTGTGTTGCAAAAGAAATGTGTCCTTTAAATTTTTGAAAGTGAAACAAATGAATAACAGTCATTGAATGATAATAATAACCATCTGTGGATGGGCAGAGTTACTAAGCTATTGATGATTACATTGCCTTACCATTTCAGTAAGAACTGCAAAGGAAGGACCGGGCATGGTGGCTCATGCCTGTAAGCTTCACCCTATGAAGCGGCCAGGGCTAGGGATTGCGGTTCGAGTCCCGCCTGGGGCCTGCAGCGAGACCTAGTTCCAAAAAAATAGCTGGGTGTGGTGGCACGAGCCTGTAATCCCAGCTACCTGGGAAGATGAGGCTGGGGATTGCTTGAGTCTGTGGTACCCCGGGCAACGAGAGCCTGCGGTTCCACAGACAAAAATAAGATCGGAAGAGC
>PVHY01031694.1:0-12431 GCA_004024945.1 Uropsilus gracilis | reverse complement strand
GGGGGGGGGGGGGGGGGGGGGGGGGGGGGGGGGGGGGGAACGCCTCCCATTTTGGCCCCTGGCCCCAGGCTCTGGGCTCTGCATACGTTCCAGGCCCAGGACCAAGGCCCCTCGAGCCAGCTGGTACCTGAAGCCTCTGGAGCTTCCAAGATACCCTCCCCTTCCCCCAACCACAGGGACCCCCAGGTGGGGCTGGCATCTGGTCAGGAGAGAAGGGGTGACCAGACTAGCACGTGGGGTCTGGTCTAACCTCTCTCCCTAGGCTCCCTGTTTCCCCCTCAGTTCTGTGTGGCTGTCCCCCTAGATGAGCAGTCAGGGAAACCGAGGCAGGGAGTGGTCAGACCGCTGAGACAGCAGCGGTAGAGCTGGGTTAGGCCTGTGACCTGATGCTACTGTGGGGAGAACCGGTGCCACCCACAGACAAGGTCCTGTGAGGTCAGCAACCTCAGGGAACATTGCAAGGGGGGCTGTGGGGGGATAGAGGATGGGAAGTGGTGAGGACCCTAGTGGCTAACCCAGCCCTTCCCGACATCCCTGACTTCTGTCTGCTTCCCTCCCCAGGTGCCCTGACCCTCATCTCCAAAATCACGGACCGTGCTAACGACAGCATGGAGCAAGGGGTAAGCCCAGCCCCTCGGCCCCCTCCCTAGGGTGCAAGCTCCAGGACCCCCCTTACCTGGTCCTGGCCTGCCTTGTGCTGCTGCGCCGCTGGGGGTACTGCAGGTAGCCATCTGCCGCAGGGGACATTGCAAAGAGCCTTGGACTCTGGTGCTGATGTTAGCTGTGTGACCTCAGGTCCTGTGTGGCCTTCTCTGGCTCGCCGTTCAGACGAGGAGGGCGGCTCCCAGACTCACACAGACCTAACGAGTACAGCACCTAGCGTGGGCTGAGGCCACCTGCATCGGCCCCTGAGTGCTTTGTAAGCTGCAGGTGTCTCGGCACCCCTGAGATCATCCGCACCAGAGTGTCTGGGGTGGAGATGGTTGTCAGGCCCCCGGGCGAATGTTCTGTCCAGACAGTGCCTCTGGAGAAAGCAAAGGCTCTCGACCTGACGCGTGTGACTCCCGTGTTTGTGCTGCACTGGTCAGATTCACTGGGTTTCTGCCAAGGCACATCCCGGCTCTCTCTAGCAGTGACCATGGGTACCTGTGTGCATGTATCTTCTGCTCCATTGAACTGTAAATGTTCGAGAGTTTGGTGCCCAGAATGATTCTGAGGTCGCTCCCTGGGACAGTTCCATGATCCATTAGTGATGCCTTCACAGGCAGAGACCGGGGGAAGGTGGTGTGTGTGCTGCGCAGTTCCTCAGCTCCGGTGAACCAGGTTGGGGTTGGAGATAAGACATGGGCCCCAGCCCTCGAAATCTCAGCTGCGTAGAGCAGGAAACATACAGACACACGGGGAAGTATGGCAGGCATCGTAAGGCAGAGAGAAAATGCTGTCAGCTTCAGAGAAGGACACCATCCCTTCCTCATAGGTACGGGTGCCACAAGGGTAGACGGAGAAAGGGTATGTCAGGAAGAGGCGCTGGGCTGGCAGCGGCATGGTGGCAGGACACTAGCGGACATGGGCAGGCTCCAGCCTGACTGGACGATGGAGACGGAGCTTGTGGTAGAGTCTGAGCACCTGCAGCGTGACTGATGATGGTCGATACTGACCTCGAGCTCACCTGGCCAAGGCTGATGTGCCAGGTCTCTCCACAGTGAAGCTGTTCCCTGGCCTGTAGCGTCTCCATGCACGGTGCACATTTGAGGGACAGACAGCCTCCTCCCCTTTGGGACAGAGCACCTAAATTATTAGGAATCCTTCCCCTTGGGAGCGGTGGCCCTTTTCCCTTATTTATCAGTATGTTCAATCATTATCAATAAGACGTTCACTTAGCTCAGTCAGGACTCACGGGTATGATTTCAGGTGTGGGTTATAATCCCAAACCGGCGTGCTTGTGTCTCGGATCGTTTCAGCTTTGGCCTGAGGGAGCGCAGACAGTGGCTTCCTGTGGCCCGTTCACACACGTGTGCTGGGCTCTACAGATGCCCCCAGACATGTCTTGTCTATTTTCCAGTCTTAGAACCAGCCCTTCTCCAAGGGTTTCTGGTTCCTTTGTTGGATAAGGCGATTAGAGAATGAGATTTGGGTGCCAGGTGTGTTCATGGCTGCTGGGGGTACCCTTTACTTTAGCCCCCCCCCGCCCTTGGCAGAGCAGAAAACACACGTGTCCATCCTAACCCATGTGTATACGTGTAGCAGTTCTTCTGCACATGACCTTCTGCGCTGTGATTAAGAGAACGTGACTCTGGCCGATGTTCCCCTCTCTCGGGATCTCGCGGGCCAGCCTAGCCTCGTTTCCTTGGTAATCTGTAAATAGCCCCTCCAACATCGAGGAACTGGGCCCCACGAGCCACCTTCCATTGACTTAGCTGCTCACCTTCCCCTCAGTCCTGCAGGATATTGTTTCCAGGTTTAAATCCGGTTGATGAGTCCTTTCCTTTGGTGCTCTAAAGAGCTACGCCTCTTCTGTGCCGTATCACCTCCAGGAAGAGATCTGTCCCCGCGTCTGTCTTCTTTGTCCGTAGCGTGTCGCTTTTTCTCTACCTGCCTTCGACACCTTCTCTTTATATTCGCCTTCTAGAAGCTTGGCTCTGATGTGTCCGTGCATGGGGAGGTGGCTGCGAACATGCATCATCCGTGCGTGGGGAGGTGGCTGGGGCCTGCATTAGCCGTGCACGGGGTGGTAGACAACCTGCTGTTTCTCCAGGTGGTAGAGCCTCCACTTATCACTCGCCGAACTCGTTGACACTGGAAACGTCTCCTGAATCCTCTATTCTTTCTTTCTTCTTCTTCACTCTTCACTCTCTTTGCGTCTTCACTCTGGGGAACCTCTACGTACCTGTCTTCGCCTTCACCGACTCTTTCTTCCGCTGTGCTCTGTGGGCTGCTGAGCTGCCAGAGAGATTCACTGCGGCCACAGCCTTCGTTTTCCCTGTTTCCAGTTGACGCTCTTGTGCGTGTCCGCCTGAGCTGAGGTTCCCCGTCAGCTCACCTGCCCGCCTGCTCGGACCCACCTTTCTTCTTCACCTGGGTCTTCGTTGCCCTCAAGCCTCACAGCTCCAGCACGTGCCGCCTCTCATTCTGGTCTTGCTGGGCGCTTTGTGTCTGAGGAAATGACTTGGGATTTTTTTTTCTTACTTTTTTGGTTTCTCAGTATTTGATGAAATGGCCACCATTGTGTCCCGGAGAGGTGTGGGGACCGAGGGACAGTGCTGCCCCCGGGAGGGGGACGCTTCTCTTCCGTCGTGCCGTCCGCGTGCAGGGAGGAGGCGAGTCAGCAGCTGAGCCGGGTTAGGGTTTGGGTTTGGCCGTCATCACCTTCAGGCCCCCTCGTGCTCCCCTTCCCAGGGCTGCTGTTACCTGGGCCGTTTGGGGGGACTGCGGGGCCAGAGGCTTTTTCTCATTTTCCTGCTCCAAGCTCAGTTCTTAGCAGCCCTGCGCCCCAGAAAGGCAGTCCCCCGTGCTCTCACTCTTTTGGGGGGCGGAACCACTCTTCCTTGTTACTTGTGGGGTTCCTGCTGCTCGGCCCCCTGGACAGACCCTGAAGCCTGAGTCCTCGGCATCACTGCTGCTGCCCCCTGTGGTGGCCAGGCTCTGCCGGGAGCCTGAGGGGGTCTCGGGCAGGCCCTGCCCACCCCAGCTGCCTGGCACAGACCCCCGGGGACAGGGGTCTAGTAACAGGGGAGTCGGGAAAGCCTATCACCATGATGGGGGGCTGCAGCAAGGGGAGGGGGAGGGGAAAGGGAGCAGGGAGCAGGGGCAGTGGAGGTGAGCCCCAGCCCTGCTTGAAGGGTGGAGAGGGGTTTGCAGGGCAGAGGAGGACGTGCCCCCGTGGCCAGGCCTGTCAGTCACCGGGACTCGGGCAGCGCCTGGCCGTGCAGGCCCCCAGCCCTCGGAGGGGAGGTCTGGCTTCGCTGGCCCGGCCGTCCTCCCCGGGGGAGCTCTGAGGCAGGCAGAAGCAGGACCACGGGCAGGACCCATGCCCGAGCCCCGCCCAGTGGGAGGCCTTTTCGGGGTGACTGCCCCCAGTTCTACCGCGTTGGTTTCGGAACATGGCCCTGGGGGGAGCTACGGGGCTCTGGCCCCCGCGGACGGCGTTTGTCACTGCTGTCGTCACGGGCCGCTGCGTGGGGGTGGCCTGCCTCTTTGCTGCCCGGCCTCACAGCGAGACCAGAGGCCGTTCCCGTGGCACCCGGTGGCATGGGGGCGGGGGGGACAGACCCCAGGCAGGCCGGGCTGGTGACGGCTTCACATCTGGTCGCCGTACCAGGTGTAGACCTGGCCCAGGTCCCCGGCGCGTCCCCGGCAGGAGGCTGGCTTTGGCCCAGGCCGCGGGGGCTCCGTGTTCCTGCTGCACCTGCCGAGCAGAGGCAGCGCCGCCCGACCCGGGGTCAGACCCCTCCGAGGGCCTGAGCGTCATCCCCGCCCCCGCCCCCAGGAAAACCTGCAGAAGCTGGTCCACATCGAGCACAGCGTCCGGGGCCAAGGGGACCTCCTCCAGCCGGGACGGGTGAGTGCCACGCGCCGGGGCGGGGGCACCGTCCAGCCGGGCTGCCTGGACGCACGTGCCGTTGCCCGAGGAGGGTGTGGGCAGGCGGGCCTCGACGGGCTCCCTCGGGTGCTCCCCCACTCTGAGCCGACACCCCCCAAAATGGCCGCTTCCCCGGCGTTGCTGGGCAGTCCGGAGACCCGCCTGAGCCCCAGCGAACGGCTGTGAAACCCCGTGTTTGCGCTGGGCTCCCTCGGCGGACGCTGCCCGCGGGCAGGATGGCCGCGTCCAGCCACACGCCGGCCGCTGGCTTGGCCGCTGCGCTCGTCACCGCCTCCCTCGCGGCCCCTGTCAACGGCCCCTTCTTCTTACTGAGAAATAAAGCGACGCCTCCGGAGACAAGCGCGCCCAGCCCCAGGCTCGCGCCGCAGCGGTGGTCATGGCAAGCAGCGCGGCCCTCAGCTCAGGAGCGGGACGTGGCCGCGCGCGTCACGGCCCGGGCAGGACCGGAGCCGGCGGCCCGAGAGACTGGACTCCAGATGCCCGGGGACGCGCGGGTCTGCGCGAGCCGAGGGCGGCTGGTCATGGCTCGGTGTCTGCTGGCCGCCTGCTCCGGCGTCACGAGGTGGCCGCTCTGCGCAGGCTTCCGGCCGGCTTAGAAGCCTTCAGGGGCCCGTTCTCCGGGGACTCGGCGGGCAGCGGCTCCCGGCCTCTCCTGAGCGGCGCAGAGACGGGGCTGTCGTGCAGCCAGAAGGGCGAGGCGCCCGGGCACGGCTCTCAGCCTGGGGGGTCTCCCCCAGCGCTGCTTCCTGGACCCTGAGGACTTGCTTCTGGCTCCCGAGGTCCCCGCTGCGCCTCTCGGGGGTGTCGGGGGGCTTCCGCCTGACTCCAGCACGGTTCTCTCGGCAGGAGTTTCTGAAGGAAGGGACGCTGATGAAGGTCACGGGGAGAAGCCGGCGGCCCCGGCACCTGTTTTTGGTGAGTCTGGGCCCCTCCCCCAGCCCAGCCTGGGCCTCCCAGGGTGCTCTGGGGTCTCCTAGGACCCTGAGGCCGGAGCGGGGTTTTCGGAGCCTCCCGTACAGGTGCGCCTTCCGGGAGGCCGAGACACCACGCGTTTGCGTCTGTCGTGGGAGTGGAATGTCGCCATCATCGGGGCCCCGGGCCCCATCTGAAACGGCCCCAAAGCAGGGCCTTCTCCACTGGGAGTCTGGCCAGGAGCGCGGGCCTGCTCGGGGCGGGGGAGGGGCGCGGGCAGGTTCACACGCACGGGCCGAGCCTGTGGGCAGGGAGCCCACCTGTGGCGGCGGATGGCAGACCTCTTTGCCCCCCCCTGCCCCCGCCCTGGACTGGAGTCCGGGTGGAAGGGGCCCCGCCCCTCATTCCGTGTCAGTCTAAGTATTTGAACTTTCCAGAACATTCCGGCGAGAGTAAATGCGCGCCCTTGAACTCAGTGCTGTCTGCATGGTGATGACCCCGATGGGGCCGTCGGGCCTGGCCTGGCACTCAGCGCTCCTCACCCGTAGGCGAGACGCGGCCCAGGCCCTGGTTCCCGGGAGTAGCAGGGGCCTCGGGGGCACTGAGGGAGGCACTGGACACAGCTTGTCCCCGTGGCTGAGACTCTTCTCCAGCCTCTGGGACGCAGGTCCTCCCTCTGCCGGGGACTCTAGGGTCCCCGGGCCCCAGCACGGTCCTGCGGGGAGTTGGGGTCCAGGGCGGGGTGGCCCCAAGTCCGCCGCTAGTCCAGGATGGTGCCAGAGGGCGTCAGCTCCCGGGGCAGACGCCCGCTCTGACGGAGGGGCCGGAGCGCCCCAGCCCTTCTCCCTACATGGGGATGGCGAGGAACTCAGTGTGCTCCCAGCCCGTCCCCATCTGGCGGCCATCTGTGGCCAGGCCCTTCCTGTCCCTGGGCCTCTCACGGGACCTGGGATGCCAGAGGCGCGGCGTCACCATCTCTTGTCCCCAGCTCTGCCACAAGGGCTCTTTGGGCACGTCCTCCTCTGCCCTGCAAACCCCTCTCCACCCTTCAAGCAGGGCTCAGGGCTCACCTCCAGCGGATGGCGCCCCTGCGCCCTGCTCCCTTCCCCCACCCCTTCCCCTTGCTGCAGCCCCCCATCATGGTGGTAGGCTTCCCCTGTCCCCCGAGGTCTGCGCCAGGCCCTTCCCTGGGCAGGGGTTGACGGGTGACCGGCCACTGGGCCAGGTTGCAGAGGGAGAGCCCCCTGGGAATCCCCCTTCCTTGTCAGCCCCCCTAACTGCCAAGTCCAGGTGTCTGCTCCTGACACACGGGTTTCGGGGAGGCTGGCGACAGGGTCTCCAGGGCCCCCACGGCCCCCAGCAGCCGGCGGGCTGCACGTAAGATGCCCCCTCCCACCCCCGCGAGCGAGCCCTCTTCCTCCCTCTGTGTCGGGCTGAGGACCAGGCTTGGAAGCCGAGAGGATGGTGGCTGGGAGGCGCCGTAAACCCTCAGGGAGCTGCCGAAGGCTGCCATGGTGGCAGGTGCAGAGGGGCGGTGGCAAAAAGGCCAGGGCCAGGGGGCGCCAGGCCCACAGCAGGGCTCTCATGCAGCACCCCGGCTCGGCACCCAGGTGGGCACAGCCGCTCCCCCTCCGCCTCTCAGCAGCTGTGGATGCAAGGCCTCTGGGACAGGCCGTGCGCGGCTTCTGGCGGAAGCTGTTCCTCTGGAGCGTCTCTCCGGCCGGCCGGCCTGGTGGGCCTGGTGGGCCTGGTGGGCCTGGTGGGCCGTCGGCTCTGTGGGGGTCACCGAAAGCGCAAGGGGCCCCGCTTCCAGGGCTCAGGCTCCAGGGCCAAGCCAGCACAGCCTGACGGGTCCCCCCCGCAGATGAGTGACGTGCTCCTGTACACGTACCCCCAGAAGGACGGCAAGTACCGGCTGAAGAGCGCCCTGGCGGTGGCCGGCATGAAGGTGAGTGCCCGGCAGTGGCGCCGGGGGCGGGAGTGGGGAGGAGATGGCACCCCTGCTCCCCACAGAGGGCGGGGGTGGCCAGGGGCACGGGCCACTTGCACGTGGGGGAGGAAGCCCCCGGCCCAGGGGGTGGGGCTTTGGGAGGCTGGTTCTTTGGGATGGAAGGTTCCGGAAGAACCTGCGGGAAGAGTGGTGAGAGTATTGCTGGGCAGGCGCTTCCAGGCAGGAGGGTTGGGGGGTGGGGGGCTGAGCGGGCCCTCCCGTGCCTTCCTGGGACTGAGCAGCTGGCCACGAACAGGCTGGCCCCAGGCTCCCACCACACACGCACACACACGAACACACACGTGCGTTCACACTCACATGGCATCTGCCATCGGAGAAAGCTCCACCCTGGAGGGTCTTGTTGCTCTTGCAGGTCAGCCGCCCTGTGATGGACAAAGTGCCCTATGCCCTGAAGATCGAGACCCCCGAGGCCTGCCTGACCCTGTCTGCCAGGTACCTGGGGGGGGGCTCTGAAGGTGGGGAGCTTGGGAGCAGCTGTGTCCTCGTCTGGGACCAGGGCTCCTCTGCATAGCCATGTTCTCTGTGCCAGCCTGGGCTCACCGGGCTCTTTGAGAAGCTGACTTCTCCGTGACGTCAGAACTCCTGACTTCTCTCCCCCAAACGAACGTTCACACACGCAGCATTTGCCCAGGCCGGCTGGAGAGTCCTCGAGCCCGTCGTTCAAATGTAACCGCGTCTCGTGTTTGGGAAATTCTGAGCTTCTGGGTCTTGACAGCAAAATCACGTCCAGGCACGTAGGAAGGTGCCCGGCGGTGGGCCTTCCCTTAGGAGGCCGGGAGCCAGAGAGCAAGGCGCGCCCCTGCTCTCTTCACCCCGTCCCGCTTGGGGGGCGTGGCCTCTCCGATCTGACTGAGAACAACGGGGTGCTTCACCCCTGGCTGTGCACACCTGTTCAGCGGCGGGGAGAGGGTGCCCTCTTGCCAGGGCAAGTGTGGGCCAGACCACAGGCTTAGTGCAGAGGGCAGCGACACCTAGTGGACACAGCCATGATTCCCAGCAGCCCAGTGAGAGAGCGAGGGGAAAGTGGGACGTGGGGGGGGGGAGTGTGCCTTTGAAGCTATGCGGGCCCATGAGGAGGAGGGTGGAAAGCCTGGAACGCCTATCCTCCACTCCTCCCCAACATCCCCAGCCCCGTCCCCTGCAAGCTCCTGGTACCCTGGCCTTCGGGCAGTGCTTCCACGCACCGCAAAGTCCCCATCCCACCCCCGTCTCACTGCGTAGCCTCAGCAGGCCCCGGGCCAGAGGGGAAGGCTGCCATTCCCGTGTGACAGGTGAAGCAGTGCCGCAGAGGGCACACAGGGGTGGTGGCAGGGGCTGGGGCTGGCGGGAGAGATTGGAGACCCAGGAGGAGGGGCCGGGAGCACCTGGCCACACCCGGCGGGCAGGGCGTGGCTGCTGGCGAGGCTCCTCACTGCCGTGTGCCCACAGCTCCTGTGCGGAGAGGGACGAATGGCACAGCTGTCTGAGCAGAGCCCTGCCCGAGGACTACAAGGCCCAGGCTCTGGCTGCCTTTCACCACAACGTGGAGGTGAGTGGGGCCCTGGGGCCGCCCAGCCCCTGCCCGCAGCCCTGGGGTACCTGGGAGGACACGCAGCTCCTTCCACCGGGCCCTGACTGCCCCCCCCCATGATCCTTCCGTTGGGGTCAGGAACGGTGCAGGCCAGAGCAGCCTCCTCCACTTGGCTCTGCTGCCCACACTTAGCATCCTGGCTTAGCACCCTGGAGGACGGGGTCAGGGTGTAGAGGTAATGTCCACGCTGCTCCCCCCACACACACCCCCTCCAGGCGTAGCTGTACTATCAGGTTCTGTTGCTGCAGATACGAGAGAGACTGGGCGTCAGCCTGGGGGAGAGGCCCCCCACCCTGGTGCCCGTCACGCACGTCATGATGTGCATGAACTGCGGCTGCGACTTCTCCCTCACCCTGCGGCGTCATCACTGCCACGCCTGCGGCAAGGTGAGGGCCCCGCCCGGGGACGTTGGCCTTGGCTGCTGGTCGGGCCCTCAGCGGGGGTGCTCGCACCATGCTGAGAGGTCGGGGGTGGTAGGTCCCATTTCATGGGTCTCCTCAAACTGGAGCGCCAAAGCCCAGGCTGTATCACACCCCCACCCCCGCCCCAAGGCCGTCATACGTGCTGGAAGAGAACTTGTTATGTCCGTGTGTAAAGGCATCGAACTTGGTTCCGGAAGGCTGGATTCTTCACCTGCAGGCTTCGGATTGTGCGCCTTCCACTTTGAGCTGGGTTCTCTAGAACACAGCTGAGGCATGCAGGGACGGCGGCTCCCAGGGCGCTGCCCTGAGGGGCTCCGGAAGCCCCCTGGGCACCTGGCCAGGGCCCTGCTGACTGCCCACCGTGCCACCACTAGCCAGACAGAGCCCAGAAGCATCTGCTCGGAAGTTAAAGCTGTGCCTGGTCGCTGTGTACACATTTAATTAGCACTCGTGTTCGCGTAGGACACTAGCACGTGGTGGTAGGGGGGGACGTTCTAAGTCCTTGGTGACCATTTGCAGGTCATTAGTGGTCAGGAAGGTCAATAGGTTGGGATTCCTAAAGACATGGAAACAACCCCGAGAAATCTGCCTGTAGAGCTGAGGCTACCACAGGGGGAGGGGAAGGGTGCGGGGGGAGAGAGAGGAGGGGCCCCGTGGACTGTGGAGGAGGATGAGGTGGAGGAGGATGTGGTGGAGGAAGCATGACGGGTCGTGGGCGTAATGTGTGTCCAAAGAGGAGTCAGTCTAAACTCCTCAAACAGCCAGCGTTGCAGGCCAGTGTGACCGTGGTAAAAAATCACACAATTTCAAAAATTAGTCTCAAATCAAGTACATTGAACGAAGCACCTCTGGGAAAGGAAAGGGAGGGAGGAAGGAAGAAAATCCCCGGGTTCGGGGCCATCGTCCTTGGAGTGAAAGCGCTGTGGCGCGGCGGGCCGCGGTGATAACCATGCATCCTGCTCTCGTTCCATCCCAATGAACATGTCGTCCGTGACTGGTGATGGATGGTCACGAGCCTCGAGCCCTGGTCCCACACCTGCACGCACAGAGCGCCACAGGTCCACTCTCTCTCTGAGCACCTGCACGGAAACACGGGGAGCTGGGCCAGAACACAGGGGCCACGGAGGGGGCAAGGTGGGAGTGACTAGGCAGCAGGGCGAGGACGCCAGCCCTCTGCACGTGCCCGGGGGGTGGGAGCCTCTCTGACCCCCCCCACCCCCCGCCCAACCCCTTTGCAGATCGTGTGCAGGAACTGCTCGAGGAACAAGTACCCACTGAAGTACCTCAAAGATCGGATGGCCAAGGTCTGCGACGGCTGCTACGGCGAGCTGAAGAAGAGGGGGGGGGATGTCCCCGGCCTGATGAGAGGTGAGCCACCTGGCACCACCCTCCCCCGTGGTCCAGGTGTGGGGAGGGTGGGGGAGGGGGCTTCTCCCAGCCCGTGGTTGGTGCCTGAAGCTACCCTCTCAGGAGGCTCTGCACAGAAGCTGCGTTCGAGAGGTTAAACGCCTACCCAGGGCCTGTTCCCTGGAAGAAGGGAGCTGCGGGCAGCCCACTTTGGGAAATACTAGATCGGGGGATTACTAGATTTGGGAAATACTGTCCGCCAGGGGAGGCTGGGGGCGTGCAGATCACTGGCCCTGGTGCCCTCTTTTGGCGCATGCTCTGGAGTCTGAGGGTCTGGGGGGTCCTTTCTGGCATAGGGGTGATGAGACAGAAGGCAGAGGAGTTGGGGTGCAGGAAAGGGCTGAAGGCCTCTGATGAGGGAGCCTGAGGAAGAGCTGTGCTGGGCCTGAGAGACGGCTCAGGGAAGGGGCTTTGCAGGGCCAGGCTGGAGGGAGGGCAGCAGTGTCGGGGGCCCCAGACCCTTGTCTCCTACCTCCCCCTCCCTGCAGCCATCACAGAGGCAGCCAGCCCGGCCTCAGTCTGGGGAGAGGAGGAGGAGGAGGAGGAGGAGCACCACCAGTCCTGGGGACACCTGCCCCCCTGGTTCCTACCACTTTGGTCTTGGTCACACTTCCCCCCACAGCAGGGGGGCTCTCTCCTCGGGAGGGACCCTCAGCTCAGGTTCTGCAGGACCAGGTGTCTGGAACAGAGGCCGGTCCACGCCGGCCCTCACCCTGTCCGCCCCTCCCCCCCTCATCTCGGTTGCAGAGCGGCCAGTGAGCATGAGCTTCCCCCTGCCCTCCGCCCGCTTCTCCAGCAGCGCCTTCTCGTCCGTCTTCCACAGCATCAACCCCGCCACCTTCAGGAAGCCCAAGAAGGTCCCGTCGGCCCTGACTGAGGTGAGGCAGGTGGGGGGCGTTGGGAAGGCTCCCGGGCCAGTGTCCCGCAGCCCCGGGGCGGCCTGCCCGGCACAGGAGTCACCCCCACTTCCGCAGCAACCCCTCTCACGAGGAGCTGACAGGCCCCGTTAGGCGGGGAACCCGTAGTCACACAGTCAAAGAGGGTCTTTCCTGTAGTGTCGCGAAGAGAGAAGCTGAGAAGTGTGAGGATGAGGTTTAGAGACTGCCCCCCCCATCTGCCCACCATCCTTTGGGGCGCGGTGGGCCAGGGGGCACCAGCTCCGTGTGGCCACGAGGGGGCAGCACACCCCAAGGCAGCTCCGAGTCGCGGGCCGGGCCGCGGCCGGTCTGACCCGTGCGCTGGGCCGCTCCGCTCGCCTCCCGCCAGGTGGCCGCGTCCGGAGAGGGCTGCGCCATCAGCGGCTACCTCAGCCGGTGCAAGAAAGGCAAGAGGCCCTGGAAGAAGCTCTGGTTCGTCGTCAAAGGCAAAGTGCTGTACACCTACCTGGCCAGCGAGGTGGGTGCGCGCCCCTCCCCGGGCCGGCCCTGCGGGCTGGTGCGCAGTAGGCCCTGGAGGGGGGGAGGGGGGAGGGGTATGGGGGGGGCGGCGGCTACTCGCTTCGACATCCCC
>PVHY01031693.1:0-12442 GCA_004024945.1 Uropsilus gracilis | reverse complement strand
TTTATCCATTTTGAGTTAATTTTTGTACAGGGTGTGAGGGTGTTATCCTGGTCCATTTTTTTACAAGTTTTGATCCAGTTTTCCCAGCACCATTTACTGAAGAGGCTATCCTTGTTCCAGGGTATGTTTTTTGCCCCTTTGTCAAAGATTAATTGATTGTATATGTGTGGTTTTATTTCCGGATATTCAATTCTGATCCTTTGGTCTGTTTGTCTGTTTTTGTACCAGTACCACGCTGTTTTAAGTATTACGGCTTTGTAAGTCTGGAATAGTAATACCTCCGATCTCTCTTCTGTTTGTCAATAGGGTTTTGGCTATTCAGGGTCTTTTGTTGTTCCATATGAATTTCAGTAATTTTTGTTCTATCTTTAAAATATATCTTTGGGATCTTTATTGGAATTGCATTGAATCTATAGATGGCCTTTGGTAGTATAGCCATTTTGATGATGTTGATTTTTCCTATCCATGTACAGGGAATGTCTTTCCATTTTTTTACATCATCTTCTATTTCTTTTAAGAATGTTTTATAGTTTTCTTTGTATAGGCCTTTTACGTCTTTTATTAGGTTAATTCCCAAGTATCTGATTTTCTTTGGTGCGATGGTAAATGGGGTGTTTTTTCTAATTTCTTCTTCTTCTGATTGATTCTTTGCATATATGAATGCTGTTGATTTTTGCGTGTTGATTTTGTATCCAGCTACCTTACCAAATCGGTTTATTATTTCAATCAGTTTTTCTGTTGATTTTTCTGGGTTCTCTACATAGAGAATCATATCATCCGCGTATAATGATAACTTAATTTCTTCGTTCCCTATTTGGATTCCTTTTATGTCTTTCTCTTGTCTTATTGCCCTAGCTAGGACTTCCAGAACTATGTTGAAAAGGAGTGGAGAGAGTGGGTATCCTTGCCTGGTTCCGGACTTTAATTGGAATGGTTTCATTTTTTCCCCATTGAGGATGATATTTGCTGTGGGTCTGTCGTATATAGCTTTTATTATGTTTAGGTATGGTCCTTTTATACCATCTGCTTCTATTTCTCTGCTTATAATTGGTTTATTTAAGCTCTCTATTTCTTCTTTGTTCAATTTTGGGTAGTTGTATCTTTCTAAGGATCTGTCCATCTCATCCAGGTTGTTGTATTTATTTCCATATAGTTGTTTATAGTAATCTGTTATTATGTTTTGGATTTCTTTTGTGTCTGTTGTAATTTCTCCTCTCTCATTTGTGATCCTGTTCATTTGAATTTTCTCTCTTCTTTCCTTTGTGAGCTTTGCAAGGGGTTTATCAATTTTATTTATTTTTTCAAAGAACCAGCTTTTGGTCATGTTGATCTTCTGCATAGTCTTTTTGGTTTCTAGATTATTTATTTCTTTTTAAATTTTTATTCTTTCTTTTCTTCTGTTGGGTTTTGGGTTTTTTTTTGTTGTTGTTGTTCTTTTTCTAATTTTTTGATTTGGGAGATAAGGTTATTTCTTTTGTTATTTTCTTGCTTTGTGATATGGGCCTGTATTGCTATGAACCTTCCTTTAGATGTGCTTTTGCTGTGTCCCGGACATTTTGGAATGTGTCTTCTTTGTTGTTTGTTTCCAAGTAGGTTTTAGTTTCTTCTGTAATTGCTTCATTTACTCATTCTTCATTTAGTAATGTGTTGTTCAGTCTCCAGGTGTGGATGCTCTTCTTGCTTTCTTTTCATTGTTGATCTAGTTTGATGCCTTTATAATCTGAGAAGAAAGTTGGTATTATTTTAATCTTTGTGTATTTATTGAAATTTGCCTTGTGGCCTACAAGTGGTCAATTTTAGAGAATGATCCATGTGCATTTGATAAGAAGGTGTATTCTTTTCCTTGTGGGTGTAGTGTCCTCTAGATATATGTTAGGTCCATTTTGTCTAGGTCTTCTTGTAAGGCTTTTGTGTCCTTTTGTAGCTTTTGTTTTTTTGATCTATCTTTTTTGAGAGTGAGGTGTTAAAGTCTCCTAATACATATGTGTTTTCACCATTATTTGTTTTCAGTTCTCTTAGTACCTGTCTTATGAATCTTGTTGCACCCTCATTTGGTGAGTATATGTTGGTAATTGTTATGTCTTTTTGATGGGTTGACCCTTGAACCATTATCCTTTGTCACTTTTTAAATTTTGAAATCTGCTTTGTCTGGTGTAAGAAGGCTACCACTGCCTTTTGGGGGGACCCATTTGCTTGTAAAATTGTTTTCCATCCTTTTGCCTTCAACCTCTGCTTATATTTTGGGATCAGGTGTGTTTCAAGAGGGAGCAGAATGTTGTGTGCTGTCTTTTAATTCAGTCTGCAACTCTCTGTCTTTTGACTGATGAATTTAACCCATTGATGTTTAAGGTAATTTTTGATGTTTGAGATTCTAACATTGGGTTCTTGGTGTTAATCTGATGTTCTGTTTCAGTTTCTTTTTCTACTTGTTTTTTAAATTATTTGTAATTTTTATTCTGCGGGGTTCAGCATTAGGGCTTCTTGCAGAAGTTCTTGCAGTGGGGGGTTTCGTGGTAGCAAATTTCTGGAGGCTTTGTCTGAGAAGGTTCTAATTTTTCCTTCGTAAAGAAAGGACAATTTTGCTGATTAGAGTATTCTTGGCTGACACTTTTTGTCATGGAGTGTTTTGAATATGTGGCCCCATTCTCTCCTTGCTTGGAGTGTCTCTTCTGAGAAGTCTGAAGTCAGTCTAATGAGTTCTCCTTTGTAGGTAATCTGTCTCCTTTCCCTTGTTATTCTCATAATTTTTCCTTTATTTTTGGCTTTTGAAAGCTTTACTATGATATGTCTTGCTGTGTTTTTCTTTCATTAAAGTAGTTTGGTGTCCTTTTTGCTTCCTGTATATCTATTTTCATTTCTTCCTTCAGATTTGGGAAATTCTCCTTCATTATTTTGTTGAAAAGCCTTTCGGATCCTATGTCTTTCTCTTCTTCTGGGATTCCAATTACTCTTATATTTGTTTTCTTTAGGGTATCTGACAAATCTCGCATTTTTTCTTCTGTCTTCTGTGTTTTTCTCTCTCTTTTTCTTTGTTCTACTTCTTTGTCCTCTAGTGTGCTAATTCTTTCTTCTGTTTCTTCTAGTCTGCTTTCCTGGCTTTCTCCTGCATTTTTGAGCTTTTCTATTGCTCCTCTTAGAAACTATATCTCATTCAGCTTTTTATTTTGGGTTTCAATCTCATTCTTCTGTTTATGGATGATATTGCTCATTTTGCTGCATTCTTTTTTATGTTTTTCTACTTCTCTTAGCTCATTGAAAGTTCCTGACCTCCTGCTTTCTATTTTTTGCCCCCATCTTCCCTTGCCTCTTTTAATGCTATTAACAAATAGATTCTGAATTCTTTGACATATATATCATTTCTTCTGTGTCCTCCATGTTGGTTTCTGGAGATTGTTTATCCTTTGGTGGTGAGTTATTCTTCTTAGGGCTTGCTTGAGTATTTGTATTCTTCCTCCTTCCTGTGTTTTCCCTTCGGACTTGCTCTACGTATTGATTCACTGCTGTTCTAGAATTAGATGGCATAGTGAAACCAACCAAGTTGTGGTTATTTTTGCTTTTGTGCTTTTGCTGCTGTGGTGGCTATATCTCGTTTCTGTTGGCTATTTTGGGGGACAAGTTCTTTTTCAGTCAGTGCATGTGGTGCATATATGTGGTTTCTATTGTATTGTCTATCTTCTTTTTTTGTTCTTTTTCCTCTTTTAGATTGATGGGTTTTAAATATTTTTCGGTGCCCCCGAGCATGTGGCTTTATTTAGTGGTTTGTTGTATAAACCTTTTTGGTTGGGGTGTCTTGAAAGACTTGGGTATTCAATGTCCTTGGTTCCCTATGCAGCACTGGCAATTCCAGGCACTGGTGCTGTAAGCAGCTTTTCCTGCTGGAGTTCCAGCATTAAAACTCAGTCTTTGGTAAACTCAATCTGAATGCAGGACCCTACCTAGGCCGCAGGTATGTTCCCTCAGCAATAGGAGTAAGTTTTGTGAGGCTGGGCCCTTTTGGGACCCTGCTCTGTGAGCAACTTCTCCCACTGGAGTTCCTGGCATTCAAGTTTTTATATTTTAAATGGGTGTTTTTTTAGACAACAATTAGCTGGACCTATATTTTAAATCTCATTTTACCATCTGTTTTTTAATTGGCTTACTGACAATAACTTTGCTTTAAGTTATTACATCGTTGGATTAATATCTACCGTTTTGTAAATATTCTCTACCCTATTTGCCCCTTCCCCAAGCTTTTCTGCCTTCTGTGATTTTGAGAATAGTATGTGATATGATTTTATTTCCCTTTCGGTGTATGTTATACTTTTTAATAAAAATTTTTGTGATTTCCCTAGAGTACATAATGGATACATTTTTTCTATTGTATCTAATTTTGCCTTCAAATAAGAGAACTACATAATGTATAGTTGCAAGTACTTATTCATAGGTCAATATTCTCCCCTGTTTCTTGTAACAAAATTGTTTCATTTCACTTATTCATATGTGAATAATTCATCGCCTGATGCATTGTTACTGTTGTTACTTTAAAGTTATATTTAATCAGCTAAGGATAAAAAAAGATTTTGCTTCACCAAGTCTACCTCTGATGCACTCCCTTACTTTATAAAGATCTGAGTTTCTGTATTGCTTCTTTCTTGGAGTCTCTCAATTTTTTGTTTTTCTGATAAGATATTTTAATTTTTGGTGAGATAGCACCCTAATTACCTGTAGCATTTGGTTTTTATAACATTATGTAAGTGTTAGGTGTATGGCATTATAATTCAAGATCTATATATAACACTTTATGTTACCACCAAAAGTCTACTTTCCATCTACTGTCACACCACTGACTCCCTTTACTTGGTTTAGCAATCCCATTCTCCCTCCCCCTCAGTAGCCTAGGTTATATTCTTATAATTTTAAGAGTTTTACTTTTGTTTTATTGACTTGTTTTGTGTCTTTTTCCCACAAGTGTAATCACATTGCATTTCTCTGTCTTTTCTGTGATTTAACTTCACTTAGAATAATCTCCTGTAGGTCCATCCATATCGTTGCAAATGGTAGGACCCGTTTTTTTCTTAATAATTAAGTAATTTCTCCTCTTTTGTTTACAATCCTACTTATTTGGGTTATTCTCACTTTGTGAGCCTTGCTAGGGGTTTATCAGTATTATTATTTTTTAAGGACTCAATTTTGGTTTCGTTGATCTGGAGTATTGTCCTTTTTATTTTTATTTCATTTATTTGCTTTAACTTTTATTATTTACTGTCTCCTATTGGATTTTGCATTTTTTGTTGTTCTTTTTTTTTTAGTTCCTCAAGTTGAGAGATTATATTATTTCTTTGGGTTATTTCTTGCTTTTTGATATGGGCATGTATTGCTATATATGTTCCCTTAATACTGCTTTTGCTGAGTTCCATACATTCTTACATGTTGTATCATCTTTGTTATTTGTATCCATGTGCCTTCTTTGATTTCATTTACATGTTTGATTTCTCTCAGTTACATGTTGTTCAGTCTCCATGTAGTGGAGATCTCCTTGTTTTCGTTGTTATTTCTAGTTTGATACCTTTATAATTAGAGAAAAACGTATTATTTTATCTTTGTGTATTTATTAATATTTATCTTGTGACCTAATATATGGTTGATTTTGTGGAATGTTCCATATGCATTTGGAAAAAATGTATATTCAATTCTTGGGGGGTACAAGTGTTCTGTAAATGCCTGTCACGTCCTTGTGGTACAGATCTTCATTTAGAGCTGTTGTGTTCTTGTATAGTTTCTGCCTTGTTGAGCTGTCCTTTCATGAGAGTGGAGTGTTGCTGTCTCCTTACACATATATATTTTCACCAATGTCTGTTTTCAGCACTGCTAGTAATTGTCTAATGAATTGTGGTGCTCTCTCATTTGTTGTGTGCTTCTGGTGTATTAACTCTTTTTTGTTGTATAGTGCCCTTCTTTGTCCCTTATCACTTTTTTTAGTTTAAAGTCATCGGTGTCATGGTGGTGGGAGAGCCTTGGGGAATATAATGATGTAAATTATATGTATATATGCACAATGTATATGTATATATACATACATACAATCAATAAAAATACAAATAAAAGACTGGAATTATCACCTGGAACCTAAATGTAAGATCATTATAATATAGTGAGGAAATCTGGGATGCGATGTTAACTCAAGTGGAAATAGATTAGAACATCAACAGTTTAATTTCTAACAAAGATCATAATCACAGAGCACCAGTTACCTATCAATAGAATTGGACAGCACTGGTCAGTAGTGACGGTCACTACTTGTCACCCAGTGGTGGTATCAGAGACACAGAGGCACTAGCCTCTTTGTGAGTTGTAGGCCCACACCAACACAAATAGGTCTTTGAGATGCCAGATCCAGGGCCTTTGGCTCCTTTCAGTTGATGTCAAAGACAGGATGGGAAGCCTAGTCTCTGACAGAATTCTGCTGCCTTTCTTCCCTCCATGGAGCTAGCTGCTGATCCTTCTTTCTTTGGAGACCAGGAACAGCATTGTGTTCTATCTTTAGAGACGGAACCATGACTCCTCAGTTCCCTCTTCTTCCAGGGTGCCTCACTTACAAGTCTCATTGGATCATTTTTCAACCCAATGACTGACTGGACCATTTAACACCAGCTTGCAGCTGATTGTTCCATCCAGTAGTCCAGGAAGTACACACAAAATGAAGGTTGCTGGGCTCCAAGGAACCACAGCCATAGGTGGCCTGTGGTGGGGCCGCAAAGATGAGAGACCAGCAAATGTGACTGAGGGGGTTCAATTCCGGCAATCAAAATGAGCCTTTCAAAGATTACTCTCTGTCTTAGATGTGCTTCTGCAGATGTGAGGACCAGCCTCTGCAACTTGTTGCTAGTTCAACTTCTCATGGCATAGCAAAACAGGATGGAATATGAGGGTCACCTTGTGGCATGGCATCTTCACAGTAAAGCTGTTTATGCAGTTTTCCTTTTTTTTTTTCTAACTTGAAGCCTTGACAGCTCAACAGTTTCCCAAAACAATGATGTCTCTAGGGACCAGTAGGACCTTTCGTTCACTCTTTTAGTCATAATTCCATATAGATTTTCAGTTGTTCCAGACCCATCCTAGGCAACTGTTTATCTGTTAGAATCTACTTTTGGTTCAGGTACCTGGTGTTCAGGCTGTTTCACTGGGAAGAAGTTTACAGTAATAACATTTTCCAAGGATTGCTGTTTCTGAGCATTTTATGTGTATTTATTTTATCCTCACAGCAGCTTTATGAGTAGGTGCTTTATTGATTCCATTTAAAAAATTGTAAAGTAAGGTACAGGAAAGCTAATTATTTGTCTAAAGATTACAGAGTTCATGTACAGAGTTTTCTGAACTTGAGCTCAGCAGTCTCAACACTCAGATTCTAAGCTACTCAATTATTAAACTGCACAGTCTATTCATTGAAGATTCAGTCATGACAACATCAGACTTGACTGAAATTATTCTCTGTCCCTACCACAGTTGCTTGGGTGATATGCAGAGAATCAGACACCAGTCGTCATTTGCCAGCTGCTTGCGGTGTTAAAGGGTTATGTAACCTAGTTTTAAAGTATAAAAGCATAACCACAACAGTTGTGAAGTCTGTTACCTGACTTGGGTCCAGTGATACATTTCATTATTTCGAAGTAGCTAGCAATTTAAACATTGCCCTCATCTAAGGTTATAAAAATTTCATACTTCTGGGGCAGAAAAATAACAGGTGACTGCTGTAAAAAAAAATGTTCACAGAAAATACTGTATTTCACAGAGGGGGAAATATCACAATTAAGTTTCCATCACTGCAGATTCTGCATTTGTATCAGAAATGTCTGGTGAGTTCACAACTTCTTCAATTCATGCTGTATAGGCACAGTTGGTTTGATCTGGGTCAGGTTTATGAAGAGTGGCAACTCCATTGATCAGTAACCAAAATCTTTGAAACCCGTGGGGGGGGAAAGAGACTTTTTGACTTAAACTCAGAACACCTTTGCCTGCTTCTTTCAAGGAAGCAGGCTCAAAGCAGTTAATTAGCATCTTTACTCTTTACCTACCATTGGTATGTAAAAATCAGCTACCAGCTTTTTTCAGCTTTCTCCCTCTCAGACTAAAAAAGAAAAAGTTAGAAACACAATTTATTTTTTTTAAATTTTTTAAATTTATATATACATTTCACAACATTGTAATCCCAGGGGTTTACCCTGCCCCCTCCCCTCCATTCTCCACCCCTTTCCCTCCTGCTCAAAGTAGTGCACTTCAGTTTGGTGCTTAGCTTGTTTTGACTTTTCCTCAAGACTTTTGTTTATTTTTTCACTATATCCCATATATTAGTGAAGCCATTTGGTTTCTGTCTTTTTCTTTCTGGCTTGTTTCTGCTAATATGATTTCTTCTAAGTACATCCATGTTGTTATAAAATCGTCGAATTTGTCATTTTTAATTGATGGGTAATATTCCATTGTGTATATGTACCACATTTTTTTCATCCAGTCATCTGTTTTGGGGCATTAAGGTTGCTTCCATGACCTTGCAATTATAAATTGTGCTGCAGTAAACATATGAGCACAGGTGCCCCTTTGTACCCACATTGAAGTCTCTTTTGGATAGACTCCCAAGAGAGCAATTGCTGGGTCAAATGGTAGTTCCATTTTCATTAACTTGAGGGTCCTCCACACAGCTTTCCATAGTGGTTGGACTAGTTTACATTCCCATCAGCAGTGTAGTAGTGTTCCTTTTTCTCCACATCCTCTTCAGCAATTCTTGTCCGTTCTTTGGATGTGGGCCATTCTTACTGGTGTAAGGTGGTATCTCATTGTAGTTTTGATTTGCATTTCGCTTATTGCTAGTGATGTTGAGCAATTTTTCATGTGCCTCTTGGCCATTTGTATTTCCTCTTTGGAGAAGTGTCTTTTTAGTTCTTCTCCCCATTTTTTGTTTAGGCTTTTTGTTTTGCTTTTGTTTAGTTGTGAGTTCTTTGTGGATCTTCGTTATTAAACCCTTGTCACTCATGTGGAGGGCAAAAATTTTTTCACATTCGCTTGGGCATCTTTTTGTTTTTTTTTCTGTTGTCTCTTTTGCTACAGAACCTTTCTAGTTTGATGTAGTCCCATCTGTTTGTTTTCCTTCAATTTTTTGCCTTCTGTAGATGTTTCTAGAAAGGGATTTCTGAACTGTAATTCACGGAGAGCTTTGTCCAATCCAAGTTTTCCTCTATGTATGCTGTGGTTTCAGGTCTGACCTCTAAGTCTCTTATCCATTTTGAGTTGATTTTTGCACATGGAGTAAGGGAGTTTTCTTGGTCCATTTTTTGCATGTTTTAGTCCAATTTTCCCAGCACCATTTATTGAAGAGGCTATCCTTGTTCCAAGGTACGTTTTTCACTTCTTTGTCGAAGATTAGTTGACTATATATGTGTGGTTTTATTTCAGGACTCTCAATTCTGTTCCATTGGTCTGACTGTTTTTGTACCAATACCATGCTGTTTTAATTTTTATGGCTTTGTAGTATAGTTTAAGGTTTGGAATTGTAATACCTCCATTCTCTTTCCTTCTGGTTAGGAGGCTTTTTGATATTCGAGGTCTTTTGTTATTCCATATGAATTTCAGTAGTTTTTGTTCTATCTCTTTAAAAAATGTCATTGGGATTTTTAATTGGGATTACATTGAATCTGTAGATTGCCTTTGGTAGGATGGTCATTTTGATAATATTAATTCTTCCAATCCAAGAACAGGGAATATCTTTCCATTTCCTTATGTCTTCTTCTATCTCTTTTTGGAGCATTTAAAAATTTTCTTTGTATAGATCTTTAACATTTTTGGTTAGGTTTATTCCCAAGTATTTAATTTTTTTTGGTGCGATGGTGAATGGGATGGTTTTTCTGATTTCTTCTTCCTCTGCTTGACTTTTCGCATATAGGAAAGCCACTGACTTGTGTGTGTGTTGATTTTGTATCCAGCTATCTTACTGAACTGATTTCTTATTTCAAGTAGTCTTTCTGTGGATTTTTTTTGGGTTTTCTCTATAGAGAATCGTGTCATCAGCATGTAATGATAGCTTCAATTCCTCTTTGCCTATTTGTATTCCTTTAATGCCTTTCTCTTGCCTTATCGCTCTAGCTGGAACTTCCAGTACAATGTTAAA
This sequence comes from Uropsilus gracilis, assembly GCA_004024945.1. Classification (NCBI taxonomy): domain Eukaryota; kingdom Metazoa; phylum Chordata; class Mammalia; order Eulipotyphla; family Talpidae; genus Uropsilus; species Uropsilus gracilis. The sequence goes on along the minus strand of PVHY01031693.1, from coordinate 2,307 downwards.
GAGTAGTGGGGAGAGTGGGCATCCTTACCTGGTTCCAGATCTCAACTGGAATGCTTTTAGTTTTTCCATTTAGGATGATATTTGCCATAGGTTTGTCATAGATGGCTTTTGTTATGTTGAGGTAAGTTCATTTAATCCCTAATTTTTCATGGACTTTTATCATGAATGGGTGCTGGACTTTGTCAAATACTTTCTCTGCATCTATTGATATTATCATGTTTTTCTCTTTGTTGATGTAGTGTATTATGTTCATTGATATCCGGATGTTGAACCATCTTTGTGCCCCTGGGATAAATCCCACTTGGTCATGGTGAATGATGCTTTTAATGCATCCTTGGATTCGGTGTGCCAGGATTTTGTTTAAAATTTTTGCATCTGTGTTCATTAAGGATATTGGTCTATAGAGAAACACAGTTTAAACTTTAGACTAGTTTGCCTCAATTTACCCTCTTTTAAACTTTAAACTTTTGTGGTTTTTTCTTTTTTACCATCCCTAGCCTTCTCACCAAAATCCCAAGCCAAAGCAAGACTCTCAGAGTGCAGATTAATTTATTTTTAACAAAGTGACTTTTTAATTACTGCAAAAAGAAACATATAAGTAAAACTCTAATTACTTTAACATTGTCCAGAACCTGTCTTAACATTGTCTAATGTCCTTTTCCCAGACTGTCTAAAAATCCTGTTTCTCAGTCCTGATCATCTCACCAATATCACTCAGTCAGAGTTTATCTCCACATGCTGGAAGACATCTGAAGACATCTTTCTTTGGCATTTTGGCGTGCTTTAACTCTTTTATGCTGTTTTTTTTTCTTTTTTCTTTTTTTCTTTTTTTTTTTTTTGGTCCTCCAGGTAGTACTGGAACCAGCAAAGTTTACTTTGTTTTTAGGCCTGACTTTTGCATGGCCTCTCCCAGACACAAGTCAAACTCAGCAAAACAAACTCCAACACAGAGTTTAAATCTCCAAACTATTATCATGGGATAGGGACTACCCCCTTTTAAATTCCTTTTTACTATGGGTTCTTTCGTGTGCAGCAGCTGCTTGGAGATCAAAGCTTAGTGACTGGGATAGACATAGAGGTTTATTTACAGATACAGGAAAAACAAACTAAAAGAATCCACACCCTCACAAGTGTTCCAAAAGGAATAGAGGCCCACTTGCACTCCTCAAGGAGCTTCATGGGGTTACCTCAGTCTTCGGGTACTTCTGGTTGAAAACGCCAGGGTCTGTCCTTGACTCCTGATCTTTTGTCACTCCAGTTGGCACCAGATGAATCCAATGAACACAGGTGGATCTCAGGTGTGTCTCTCGGAGGCAGGCCTATCTGAGTTTCACGTGGCTCCACACTTCACCAGGGTCACCTCTCCTCTGCCTTCACACAGCTCTTGATCCTCAGGAATCTGAATGCCAGGAAGCTGAGGAAGCTCCAGAGGACTCAGCTTCTGGGTCCTCCTCCTGAGACCAAAAACCTCCACGCCTGATGTTGATTTCCAGGCTCCTGCTCTTGCTCAGCTCTCCCCGCTCCTCTCCAAAATTGAATCTGTCTTTCTGCTCCCTTCCTCTCTTTTTATCCTTTTCTTTTTTTTTTCTTTTCAGAAAAATTTTTTATAAGTGTTATAATATTCTTTTTTTTATTTTAAGCCACTGAAATGTATTAATTTTCTTCCTTTACAGTACTCAAGAAATTAATATATCTAATTCTAAAACATTTGCTCTCTGATTTTTAAGACAACATTTGCTAACCCTTACTTTAGAACCATTTTTCTAAAATACCCTAAGCTCATTTTTTTTTTGGACTGTCAGCTATTGGGTCTGACAGTCACTCATCAGACTCCGGCAGCCAAAGGGAGAAGAGATGAAGAACATACCTGCTTTTCAAGAAACTTGAACTATGCAGGAAAGAAACTTGTATTCACTGATTTTTTTTTTAGACTAGGTCTCACTATGTTGCCCTGGATAGTCCCAATCCCGGGATCAGGATCCTGCGAACTCAAGCAATTTCCAGCCTCAGCCACCCAGGTAGCTGGGGTTCCAGGGGTGCGCCACTGCACCCCTGGAAAAGCCCGGCTGCTTTTTCTTTTCTTTTCTTTTTTATTTTTTTATTCATTTTATTGATTTATCACAATTGTGAATTAATTGATCCCTCCTCCTCCCTCCATATCCCCCCTCTGTATCCCCCTTCCTACTCCCTCCATATCCCTCTTCTGTATCCCCCCTTCAGTCACTCCTCCCATTTTTCTGCAAATTGTTGTTTGGTTAAGTTGATGTTTAGTTGTTGGTTGTTTGGCCTGTTGTTCTCTTCCGATAT
>PVHY01031692.1:0-12442 GCA_004024945.1 Uropsilus gracilis | reverse complement strand
TAATTTTTAAAAATAAACCCTAAATCTGCATACATGTAAATTTAAGTTCTTGCTTACTAATTTCATCATCTATGTCACCTCTGAGCCTAATTCTGTTGACTAGTTTTTTCCCTAGTTACGGAAAAAAAATTTTGGATATCTAATAGAATGGATGCTAGGAATTGTGCATATTACATTGTTGATGTATTGATTTTATTGTGTTCCTTTAAAGACTGTTGCTCTTTGTTCTGCAGCTATTTATTTTTCATGTGGGTTAATCTTTTGAGATTTCTTTGTAGGATTTTTTTTTTAGGAAAGGTGAAAAAGTAGTTTTTAATCTATGAGTAATTAGTGATGTAGATATTCTGGAATCTTTACTGAATATTTCATGGATTCGGTTATGTTTCTCTACTCTGGCTGGAACTTGAATATATCTCTAACAAAAGGGTGATATAGTTGTTGTTCAGTGTAAAGTTCTTTAATTGTTCTTTGCCCTGTAGAGTATTTCCATATAGAGCTTAATAATCATCCAGAGACTCTAAACAAACTTGTACATCTTTTTCTTTGCCTTTTTCCTATATATACTCTTCCTTTCTAGTACTATGTCCAGTACTGTATTCCAGACAGATTCCAGTCACTTCAGTGTCTTCACCCTTTGACTTCTGTCTTCTCTACCCAGTGAGGTACTCTTTCTGGGTTTTCCTTATCTGGTTGACAGTCTGGATTATATTTCTAGGTCGTACAAATTATTATGCCTTCTTCTCATTTGTTTCCATTTTCCCTTGATTGCTTTTATTTTTATAAAATTTATTTTCTTTCTAAAAATGTTTCTTTTTAACTGAGGTAACATTGGTCTATTGTAGTCATGTATTACCGCCATAGTGCGTATACCACTAGCTCTCCCATATTTCACCACCATAGATCAGTATGTTCTTTCCCTCTTTGTTTTTACTCTTTGCCTCTGCTCAACCACTAGCCATTTTGGACCTTCAGTTCTGTAGTCAGCTATTAGGGCTAGTTTTTCAGCTTGTCTTTATCTTATTAATTCAGTTATTTTATATTCTACATATTAGTGACACCATCTGGTATTTATCTTTCTCCTTCTGACTTATTTCATATAGCATTGTCTTTTTAAACCCCAGGCATGTTGTCACAAATGACATGACATTATCTTTTTAGATTCCTAAATAGAATGCAACTGACTATAGACACACAACACCTTCTTGATTCACTCATCTGTTCCATGGCACTTTAGTTTTTTCCATAGTTAGTCAACATAATTAATAATGCTTCAATAAGCATGGGGGTGGTTTCCTTTTGAATTAATGCTTGTGATTTTTTTTTGATAGATGCCTGGTGATGGAATTACTGGGTTGAATGGCAGAGCCATGTTTAATGTTTTGAGACACCCCCATACTGCTTACCATAGAGCTGATCAGTTTGCACTCCAACCAGCTAGATAGGAGCTTTTCCCTTTTTCTACATCCTCATCATCATTGTTATTTCTGGTCTCTGAATATAGGTCATTCTAGGGGTGATAGCTCACTGTGGTCTTGATCTGTAATTTCTAATAATAAGTGATTTTGAACTTTTTTTCATATATATCTTGAATGTCTTATTTCTTTTCAACGATCATCTTGTACTACATATAGTCTGTTGTCTGAAAACAGTGATTGATATATTTTTAGGGTTTTTAATTTTTTAAATTGGAGTTTTTGAATTGTTTTTAAATTGTTTGGTGGGTAGTCTCTTCAATAGTGGTTAATTCATTATGTCATAAGCAAAACAATTGTATTTCTTAAAAGTACAATTAGGACAATTATTTTACCACATCAGGGACACAGTGCTAAAGACTCTAACCTGAGTTTATAAGTGACTCATTGCCTTTCAGAGCACTAGTCAAAATTAGGGTTTAAGATACATAAGTACTAATGTGAAGACCTATTTTGCAAATAACAGGTGCTTGTGTCCCACCCTTGTGATTTTTGTGTGAATTTATTTGCATTATAATTTATTTTAAAAATTTAAGTTGACTTGCTTATAAAAATGTATTTGAAAAGTAAACTACATTATCATAAATAGAATTAAGACTAACTGTATCTTTCTAAGCTATATTAAAATAGCGAATAACTATGTCTAAAATTTTTTATTGAAATAATATTTATAATATATGCTTCAAGTGTGTGTATATGATTAGAAACCAGCATCTATATACTACATTAAATTCAACACAAAACTTCTATACTTCCCCATGCAATTGTCCCCTTTTACCTGATTGACATTTGTCTTGCTCCCCTTCCCTTCTGTTAACCACTAATTTGACATTATACTCTAAAATTTTATTTAGTTCATTGGCTTGCTTAGTTTTTACATACTATGTATGAATAAATCACACAGTGCTTGTCTTTTCTCATCTATTTCACTAAGCATAATACCCTCTAAGTCCATCCATGTTGTCATAAATGTCAGGATTTCACCTTTTTTTATGACTGAATAATTTTCTATTGTGTCCGTACATCATATCTTCTTTATCCATCATCTGTTGAAAGTCTCTTAAGTATTTTCCACTTCTACAATGAAGCTGTGTGTGTGTATCTGTGTGCATATGCATTTCTTTTTGAATTAATGATTTTTTATATTTTTGAGTAAACACCTTGAAGTGGGATAACTAGGTCTCATAATTTTTTTTCTTTTTTTTTGAAACTAGGTCTTGGTATTTTTGCCTATGGAACCACAGGCTCATGTTGCCTGGGGTACCACAGACTCAAGCAATCCCCAGCCTCAGCTTTCCAGGTAGCTGGGATTACAGATGCATGCCACCATGCCCAGCTATTTTTTTGGGGGGGACTAGGTCTTGCTACGTGCCCCCAGTGGGACTCGAACCACGATCCCTGGCCCTGGCAGTAGCTTCCTAGGCTGCCACCTACAGGCATGCACCACCATGCCCGGCTGCTCTCAACATTTTTATTTTCAACTTTTAACAAATAACTCTTTACAAATAAATAAAATGCATTGTTGGACTACTGAAGATCTTGTATACCATCAGGGGTAATTTTCTATTCCTCACTCCATAAGTTTCAATGAAGAAGTTACATAGTTGATGGAAATGCAGTTGCAGTGATCATTTTTCATTTGAAGTTTCTGATAGAACCATAAAAATTTAAAACTAGAATGAGTTTAGAGAAACTTTATTTTAAAGTGAGGAATCAGTCTTACCAATAGACTTTTTCCTTCCCAAGGCCTCCCAACTGGTTAGCTAATTCCACAGATACTTATCCAAGGACCAGGCATTATTGCAGGAGCTAGGAATGCAACAGTGAATAAAACAGGTAAATGCTCTGGGATTTTACATTCCGGTAAGGAACAGAATCCCTTTCTTTGATTCTATGTCCAATTATGTCTTATTAATGGCCTATTCACAACAGAGGACAACACCTGCATATTTTAATGCCTCTCCCCATCTTATCCCTCAATACCTTTAGAAAAAAGTTTTTGCTCATTGTAAAATCAAACCAGTTTTATAATCATCTCTGTCTATCTCACCTGAAATAAACTGGCTCATATAACCATTCTTCACATTTCCTAATGGGGCTGCTTCTTATACTTTTCAGTTTCAGGCATAAAAGGGAAAACAAATCTCTTGTTCTTTATAAGAATGTGCCTATTATGATTACGTGATCTGTAACTTCGTAGGATGTATCGGCCTTTGGTAGCAACACATCTCAGAACAACAGCTAAGATCTCTTGGTTTCTTTTTTTCTTTTTTTTTATTAAGATTTTTTATGGATTGCACATATATACATATATACTACATCTCGGTTTCTTGTCGCATCTTGTTTAATGATCTTGTTCTTGATCTTTTTCCATCCCTCTTGTTCTATCACTCAGTCCAGTGGTTATGCTGTTTCTCTGTATCAGCTACTATATTCAGTCCATCTCTGTCTCTTTTCATACCTGGAAACTTATCCAGTCAAGCCCCTTTTGATCTGAGAAGACTTCTCTAACATTCCAGTTTGAAGGCCAACTCTGTCCCTGACAACTTAAATGTTTTCACAGGCACAACCACCCACAAATAGGCAGAGAAGGTAGGATGGAAGAACTAATAATTAAAAAAAAAAAAAAGAATTTGGAAATACACTTGACTCTTCTTTTTGTCTTTAGATCAGTAGAATTAGTGAAAGTTGTTATGAACTCATGGAGTTTTCAGCCGTTGGAATTTTGAGATGTCTTAAAATTGTCTTTGAATAGTGCTTATTTTACAGTGTGTATTTTTCCTTAGAAAAGAAAAAAACAAAGTGGGTCCTTTATAACTTTCCAGTAGTAAATGAACTACATGTGCCCTCATTTTACCAAATAGGACACAGACATGATCCTGGAGAGGTCACTTGCTTCACTAATATCTAGCAACCAATGTGTTGTTAAGTCAGCTTCTAGTTCCATACATTTTATAACGCATTAATATCAGCATTGGGGTAAAAATCATGAAAATAAAAATATGTGAAAAATATTAAGCAGAGGATTCATCCTTGTATATTCATTTTACAGATGAGCAAACTGAGGAAATTCTATGAGGTTAATCTCAAGATCACTAAGTGATGGTTTGAGTCCTAGTCAGCACAGTAATTGCAAAAGGAAACTGCTCATCTTTATATTGGTTTCAGTATTTCATCAAAATCCAGTGTATGAACAATCATACAGAATATTTAGGATATGGTTATAATATTGGCATAATAAAGATAAATAATTCTGTTAAATTAACAAATATTTCTTCAAATATTTATTGATTACATTATGTCTTTTTGACAGTGGATATGCCAAATAAACTATTCTATTATTAGGCCAAAACAGAAGACAAAATGCCCTGCCAATTTCAGGAAAATTGTCTTGGTTTATCTAAATTAACTATCTCATCCTGAAAGATGTATAGATGCTTAACAGGTCAGAATACAATAGGAAATATCTCTTTCCTCAGAATAACCTGGTAGGATGCCATTTGAAAGAGAAAAAAAGTAGTTTAAGCAGAGCCACATAATCATTGAAAACAATCTTGTTTCAGTTGCAAGTCACTGCAAATGTAATTACAGTCAATTCTCATGAGTCTTTGCTAATGGGAAGAGGGTGTAACGTGGATGGTTGACAGGCTCAGATAATCCAAATAACTGATTTTAGTATTTCCCCCTAAACCTATTTACCAGAGTTGTCAGCCAGTAATGGAAACTGCTGGTTCTAGTTTCCTTCCTCTCCTCCCTGCACTCTGTGCCCCAAACCCAAGTCACCCTTTCATGGAGATGTTAGTGAGAAATACATGGCCAAAAAGCGGTGGGAAGAAGAAGGAAAAAGGAAAGTCAATCAATCCTTGCATAAGTAAGAGCTATTTTAACGTGACATTTTGAAATGGCAGATGTTGCTACTTATAGGTTATTGTTGATCAATTTCCTTATCACATATACTGGCATGATAACCACATCTCAGATACAGTTTTATTAAGTTCCTGTCTTATAGCTAAAACATCAATTCATTTTTTTTAATTTAAAAATACAACGACAGTTGAAATCTTCTTGGACTTTTACCACAGTCTCAGATCTGCTTCCTTTTATTATACATCATGACCAGTTCTTATCCAGATTTTTCCTGCATATGTAGAAGTGAAGTTAGAAAACAGCATGTCCTTGTATTATGTTTTATAGCAATAGCAAACACCTATATTGTTTAGCCACATGGCAGACACTGTGATGCAGTGTCTCAATCCATCCTTGGTGAAGGATTTATTACCTCTTGTGGGAATACTGTTAGCAGATAATGTTGAGCTGTAGTCCCCTTTGAAGATTGCCTCAGTTATACAGCGGGTGCTCAAACTCATTCCTGTTCCTTCCACAGGCAGCAGTCACCCAATAACTTAACCTAACCCATTCTATGTGCTATCAGTGCAAGTTGTTAAGACAGTTCAGTGTAAGACTAGAAGTAAAAACTGTTCCTTCATAAACATGCTGGTTAATAAGCTCTATCTCATAGTCTGCTTTCCAGGGGCACCCATCCTATGGCATGTTACTTGCTTATTTTTTATGCTTAATATGCCTTGTGACTCATTTACTGATAACCATAGACTTAACTTATTCTTTTAATAGTTTTGTGCCAGAAACAGAGTAGTTGCTATCAAAGCTGTGGTTCCCTTTTCCCCCAAATCATATGATTAGGTGTGGCCAGGTTACTTGGTTCTTTCCAGTAGTTTGTAGAAAAAAAGGATATAATACTGTGAAAATCTGTGGAGTCTTTCTTGCACTTTTTCATCTCCCATTTGCTATCTAGAGGCAAAGGATTTGGTAGAATATTACAAGGTCATGAGGGGTAGTGGACTCGTATATGAAATAAGACTGGCTCTCTGATCAGCACATATACTACCCATGAACCTCAGATTAAATTCTTAATTTGCTGAAATATTTAGGTTATTTCACATAGCAATTAACTTATTTAATGCTATCAAAATAATATTTGGTGAGATCAAGTTTCTCACCAGTACAAACAACATTGTTCTGAATATTTTGCACATGTCTTTTGGGTGTGTTTTTTTCTAGTATAAACACAAAACAAGTAGAATCTGAAATGCATAAGCTTTAAAACTCAAGAAATGTTTCCATTTCATTTTCCAAAATGGTGTCACAAAATTTCTAGCCCCATTAGTAATCCATTGAATACTTGTTTTTCATGTTGTTAAAACATGAGGGTTTAAGGGGAAACCTTATGTTTGTGATTGAATAAATATCTTTATATGCAGTTGAATTTTAATTAGTTTCATATCTTAAATGCTAGTACATCAAAAGTTTAAAAATGGTAACTTCATAGTATTTTTAGTTTATTCTCTTTGAAAGTAGTCTTTAAGTGTCATTCCATGAAGCCACTAACCATTTTGCTAATGCAAGCATTTCCCTGTGTTTACTACTCAATGGCCCTAATGAAATTCGTAGATTCTTCAAATAGCAATAAAGATACTGGCTTCTATCTATTGACATGATATATGCATAACCTGGTGTTAAGAATTTCACCTAGGTTAACTTATTTGAAACTCACAGAATTTCTTTGATGAGGGATTTCTATTACTTAACCTTGCTTTTGAGATTAGAAAACTGAAGTCAAGGTAATATGATTAGCGGGTGAAAGAACTAAGATAGAATACTAAGGTTGTCTAGCTCCAACCTTAGTGGCTAGAACTCTCTTCTTTCTTACATTATATTGCTTACATGCAACTCTAAGTCTAAATCAAAAGGTGTCACATACATTACTTTCTTTAATTTTACCGTCCCTCACTGAGAGAAACTGAGGGCTGCAGTGGCCTTTACAGATTTGGGATCAACCAGGTCACAAGAATACATCTCCGGTGAATGTTGAGGGTTAATGGGTAGAACAACCTGAATTCAATCTTAAGCTTAAGAGAAAAAAGAAAAGTATGAACATATACAGATCTATAAGTCATTTAAAAATTCTTAGAAAAGAAAACAGAAACACAAACTCTTCATTCTGGATGACTGCTTGCAAAGCAGCTGTAATCACTTGACCGAATCACAACTTACTCAGTGCTCTTCGCTGAACTTCCTTTGTCCTCAAACTGCACATAATGCAGAGGAGGTCTGTGTGGGTCTGGGGAAGGATGGAATTTGGACCAGCTGTTTTCAAAGGTTACATTAGAAACTCAAAAGGCTAAAAGAAGTTGCTATGAAAACTGGCTTCTAAAGTTGGAATCCCTATAGTGTATCACGTGTCTGCACCAAGGAACTATGGAAAGGGTGAAACTGGTAACACAAATCATCACAAGATGAACAAAATGTTAGGCACAAGAACATAGTTGACTTCCTGAATTTCTTCCATTTTTGTGGTTTTTGAGGTTGCAGTAGAATTCAAACTTCTCTTGATTCAAGTTCAAATAGTCTTGACAAAATATGACTTCCTATGTCTGTAAAAGACAGTTTTGATTTTTTTTTTAATTGAGGGCAACTAGATGAAATAGTTTTCGCCAACATTAAATGGATCAAGGTTAGATTTTTCTTAAATATATATACAGGTCAAAAATCTGGTAGTAAATTATAAGTAATAGACTGATTTGGGATTTCCTAGACTCTTATCACACTGGAAAATCCTAGATTCTTGTAAATCCTAAAGCTAGTAAAGTGGCAAGAGGAGAGAGCAGAAAAGACAAAACAGGACCAAGTGGGACATGCAATTATTGAGCAAAAAGTTTTATTTTGACCCCTGCTTAGGAAAATGTTTCCCTTCAAAACTGTCATCCTCTTTCTATAATGACAAATATTTGTTCGTTTAAGCAACATCTGTTGTGCTTACTCCATTTTGGGCATAATTTGAAGCTTGCTCTGTAATAGTAAAATATATACTATCACTCATCACCTTTGAGTAAAGAGATAAGAAATAAGCACCACTATTTATGAGCATTTGCAAAAAATATGAAGAAAGTTGATATGAAGAAAGTGGCTGAGATAATTTGATAAAGAATGAAGGGGATACTTTTGTAGAAAAGGAGATGTGTCTGAAGAAGATTCCTCTGAATGGAAATGAGATCAGGAGACTGGGGTCGAGTTTCTTAGGTGGAGGTGTTGCTCATTTGAAGACTGAGAAAGGAGAGTTTGGGCTGACTGCAGTCTCTGGCAAGAATGTATTGGCATAGTGAGAGGGTGTGGGTCAGATGACCCCAGACAATGAAATGACATTGCAGAGTTTTAACTTGGTCTGGTTTACAGGTTAGGAAATATCACTCCAGCTGTAATGATTATGCCCAGTTTGGGGGAGAAACTGATTTGGGGAAGGAATACAATAGAATCAGAGAATTGAAGTTGAAGGCAATTGAAATAGTTCAAGTGCAGCAGCGCAGAAGAATAAGTGAAGTGTATTTACTTATCTGTTGCCTTTTCATTTGGACCTCTGTCGAAGCTGACATGAATGTGAAGTATTTGTCTAAGTCTGTATTGTATCAATTTCATTAAGCATTCTCAGGGGAAATAACAATTAGGAAAGCAGAAGGTCATTACTGCAGCTTTAAGCTTTGTCATTTGACAGAGACTGCCAGCATCCAAAGTGCCATATCTGTGATTATAGTAACACATTAAATACTTGAACTTGAACTTGGGTCCTGCAGGTGTTTGCATGTGAAGTGGGGTGCACGTGGCTGCCATACTAGTGAGTTCCTCTGGAAAGGTTATTAGGAGCTACATTTGCTGTTGGTCTCTTTTTGATTTCCATGATACGAAGTTGAAACTGGAAAATAACAGAGGTAATAATAAAGGTGGAAATAAATAATAAATAATAATAATAATAATAAAAAAATAAATAAATAATAAAAATATAAAAATAAATAATAAATAAATAAAAAATAATAATAAATAAATAAATAATAAAGGTGGAAAATAACAGAGGTAATGAGTTTCTGATATTTCTTTGCATATACTCACAGAATCCTGAAAATAAAGGGAGAAGTGACATTCATTTTGAAATAGCATTGTGTGGAGACTCAAAATCTCTTAATTTTAAAGTGGAGTTTTTTTACTGATCTTCATAGATTCTGATGTTTGTAGATCAGCTCCAGCAAAAACAGGTATCATTTTAGTTGTTCTGGGCAAACCTCTATCTGTAAATTTTTTTTTAGTATTTGGTTGTCAGCCTAACATGTTTGTGAAGTTGTTACTATATTGGAGAAGGTAGGGAACTGGACATCTACAAAGAGAGATTGCCTGTTAAACATCCATTTGAGATGTATGGCCCTGAATTTTAAAATGATAAATAAGTCACCAATTTTATTTTTAAATAGTCACAATGCCATTATTTTCTAAAGCAAATTAATACCTTCCATGGAAAGTTAATTTATTTCCCTGGGTAGCTGTAGTTTCAGTCTTTCTTTCATTGCACGATAGATGTATCTTGAGCATCTATTATGAGACAAAATACTCGGAACCAAGTCATGGGAAGCAAAATGTGTCAAAAAAAAAAAGTGCAACATAGAAATTAGGAGAACAAATGAAAAACAACCCAGAGAAAGAGATTTTCAAATCCCTCTGATGTTCACTTTCTAATCGGTCATTTTCCATCAGTGTGACAATGGGGGAATCATTTAATTGATGTCTGTTTTGCCCTCTCTAAATTTGAATGATAACCTCCTTGATGTCCCTCTAGGAAAAGTATAACTGTAGTGCCAAATAGTTCATATTTTAAATATCTCTGAAACTGATGAACTCCAAGTATTCTGTATCTTTTTAAATAGGTAGCAATGGCATATAAACTTGGTAAAGTTCTCCTCAGAGGTTGAGAAATTTTAAACTTTTTTGTTCACAAACAAAAGGGAACAAAAAAAGGAACTGCTGCTCATCAGACTGATTTGTTTGAATTTTTGTTATTTCACCTAGAAGACAAGTATACAGGATCTTGGAAGATTTAGAAATGGTACATGTGTTTGTGTGTTGTACTGTGTTGGCCATCCATCTTTTTCATTTTTATAGCAAATTCTAAAACAGTTGGAACAGGAGAAACAAACCCCTACCTCTTTTCTTTTAATTATGCTCCTTTTTAGGTCCCCATGTTGATATAATCCCAAGTGGTAATTTAGCTAAATATAGATAATCCTCTAGAAGCCTCAGCAGTCAGCACTTAATTTAGTGCCACTCTACAGAAACTTCCATTCTACTTCTCTGATTTTTCAACAAGAGAAGAATGAAAATTAATTTGTCCAATAAAGCAAAAACAACACAGAGAGATCTAAAAACAACATAGAAATATCTAAAATAATACAAAGTTATCATCCATGCTGATACACCAGACTTACTACCCTATTGTTAGAGCAGTGGTTTTTGGTCAGAGGCAGGTGCAATGTCCAAATGAGTTTTCATTTCATTATCATGTCTCAAGAGTGAAGGAAGCATACACTAAACATACAACGAAGCACAGGACACCCTCGCAACAAAGAATTATCTGCACCAAAATGTCAGTAGAGATAGTGCTAAAGGTAAGGAACTAGAGTCTAGGTTAGCCCTTCAATCCCACAGTATAATTTCCCAAAGTACCCATTTCTTGGGTTTGCAAGTATGCTTAATAAAAAGGTTAACAACTTAATTTTAACATGATATATCAATAACTTCCTGATGTAAAATGTTTTCAAGTTTGTAACATGAAGTCAAACAGGTCATTTGTCATAAAAAATAATTTCTTACATATACAAGTCGTTTTACAGTGTACAAAACAGATTTACATATAATACCATGTTTGATTATCATTGTCACAGTTATAGCCATATCATAACCATTCTGTAGAAAAGGAATTATTTTTTGTCTATTAGATTCCTTGAAGTGGATTTCCTACATAAAACACCTTAATTCTTAAAGAATCACCAACAAATCTGTGATATGTCAGTTATTTCTAGAAGGATATATTCAGCTGCTATCTCTTCCACTAATTATAACTGATCTCACCTATGAGGAAAACAGTATTTGGAGGATGATTTCAGATGTGGTAAATTTATGGTGTGCTACAATGGTGATACACCTCCACACCTATTTTTTGAAGGCAACAAATGATAGTAGAAGTGGTTTTCTTACTTGAGTTGCTTAGAGAGCTTGAAACTGGTGGGGATTAAGGTCAGGGAAAGTCCCCAGCATCTTGTCTCTGTGTGACTTTACAATGCTGTGACCCATAGACTCTAACTCAAGCATGGAGTGAAGGTGGTCTGGCTTGATGCTGAGCTGCTTTTTGGGCCTCCTCGACAAGATAAAAATACATGAATGTAAAAGTGTGAAGTGCATTAGACACTCAAAAGAGCCCTATATATCCTGGACATATATTAAAAATAGACAGTGTTTAGAGATAATCAGCCCAGAAACATAGATTTAAAAGTCTGACAGAGGTGTAATTGGTTCTTGCCTTGACCAGGATTGGCACAGAGCACATTGCTTTTGGACTCATGTGTTAGCAGAAGGTAGGCCTAGAGTGAAATGTGGTTTTTGATGCCTTGCTAGCTATGTAAAGTGTGCTTGGTTTCCTCATCTATTAGATGGGGATAGTAGTCTTTGGAGTGGCAGAGTAGATTTAAGATGTGATATAGTAGGCTTAGCACAGAATTAGACTCTTGGTAAGCACATTAGCACAGCAAATCCTTCTTGGTAATTGTCTGATTATATCCATTTGTTAGCAGACAGGGTGAGGTGCATCCTAAACCTGCTTGCTACTAGTGGGGTCTACCATGTAGTTAAAGCAAAACATACTCTCAGTACATAAGAGCTACAATAGAAAATAACTTTTAATATAATTAGTGTGTAAAAGAGGTTTTGTGTGCAATAGAAGAGAAAGAATATAGTTAAAATAGTTTCCAATCAAATATAAAACATTACCTATCCCTTCACAGATAAATGTTCAGCCAAACAAATTAGAGGCACTGAGGTCCAAAAACTTGGCGCACTTCTAAGGCAGCTTCTGGCAG